>LPNX010368352.1:346107-395172 GCA_001517045.1 Pseudotsuga menziesii
GTCCTGCTGCAGACTCATTAGCCCTTATGGACCACTTTTTGTCTTTTGATGTGTCCTTGATCATCCCTTAAAACATAAGAAAAGTGATATATGCGGCTTTTTCCTCGATAACCGCGTACATACGCGGATATTCCCCCTATAGTCGCGTACATCGGGATGTATGAATAATCCAAATCCTTTTGGAGCGTTCCTTGACTTGGATTCAACTCATATGACTCCTGGCCCTCCATATGCCTTGAGATCGCACGGATTCAACCTTTCAGTATCCCTTTGAAAATCTATATAAGGAACCCCTTGAGACATTGAAAGCATAAGAGAGAATTGAGAGCAACGAAACTATAGTCCATTGTTGCCAGAACTTATGCTTGAGTCTGCATCCCTTTGTCCCTTGGAGCACTGTTGTGTTCTTCCCAAGCTTGTCGTTCGCTAGTGAGCTTGCTATCTGAGTGATGGAGGATTGAGGTGGTGGAGGCCCAAGTGGGGGATTCAGTTTCTCCAGTTCGCAGACGTGCCGTCAGAGGTTGTCACTTGTAATCTCTGATTCATATTAATAGAAATATATTTTCCTGTCCAGTAATGTGTATTTGAATGAATATTGTATCCATTGGAATATGTCAAATGCTTTTACATTATTGATTATATATGCTAGAATAGATCTAACACCATGAAATATAGTATGCTTGTATTGTTTACTTATTGTTGAGGAAGTATTATATCAATTCAAGCTGAAGATTGGAAAGTTCAACGGGGATCTACTTCAACTGTCCGGAATAAGGTACGAGGTTCGATCCTTTAGTGTTAGACATTTTATTTCTATTGCATATTGGGAAAGATTGATTTCTAGAGTCTAGCTATCTGTTGTGGTACCCCAAGCCATAGGAATTTCTCTCCGTAACAGAAACCCTAAACCAAATTTAATCTTGACAAATAAAAATATTTAAGCTAGAATCCATTTATTTGGATTATTATATTAAAAATCCATTAAACTATTATAGACTGTTTATAGTCCTTTTAAGGACATATGAAAAGACAAATGTACAGATACAACTTAAATTTATCACAACACACCTGTAATACTAAATAAAACAAATTTAACAAGTAGCAGAACCTATTTAAAATAAATTGAAAGATTTATTTAAACAAGGGTTTCACTCAGGAAAACCCTAGCTTGTATTTTTGCTGAGCAAATAAGTACATATTATAAACTACACAATATGACTAGGTTACAGTCTTAAATATTAAAAATAATCTATTTACAAAATATAATAGACAGTAAAATTCTTTATTAACAGTCGGTTAGGGAAAACCCTAACATACACAGAGTCACATTATACATTATCACTGCAAAAACGAGTATGAGCTTGAAGAAAATCTTCTTAAAAACCAATGTATTACATTGACAGGCCGTAAGGCTAGAAACTTAAACTAATTACAACACCCATCTGAAGGCCGAGACAACCCAATGACATAGCGAGGGTTTGTAAACCGAGTAGAACCGACTACATTTAAAAACAAGAAAATCATATAACTAATGTCGAAACTCGACAAGATTCCAAGCACAGGGTTTCACCATCGACAGCCTGTTGCAAGCAGGGTAAGAACCCATTCGTTGAACCCAGGGCTTACCGGATTGGAGCCACGATCCCTCGAAGACAACCAGCTTATTCTTGGTCACTGGTTACAAGAAGTAGCCACAAGTTCCTACAAAGAGAGCACAATAAGGAGCGTTAGTTTCAAAACTCTTTCGCTATTGTAAACCCTACTGTAAAATATAAGTGACTATGAATCTTCCATTCTAAAAATAAAACCAAATATTTACCTTAATAAAGAGTAACGAATAGTCTAGCGACAGGACTGTCACCAATGGAAAAGTGTGCATACAAATCTCCAAACCCTACGATAACAAGGGAGCACAACCAATAGGAACGAAGCCTTAGCTTCTCACCGAAGTGACAGGCCACGAGGAAGGCAAGATGGAGCTACGGACAGGCCACAAGCCAAATGAAAACAAAACCAACAAAATCTTGTAGAGTAAAAACCCACAGCTACGAAGGTTGGCAACAAGACCGAACACCGAAGACTACAGCAACGTTAAAACCCAAGCTTTGGAGCAAGCTAGAATAGGAAGAACACTCACGGCCACCATGAAACCTTGCAGAGGAGCTCGAAGGCTGGCGTGAACTTCGGAGGAAGAATGACAAGAGATTAGGGTTGTAAGAGTTTTATACCGCCAATACACGGACAGGAGGTGACCACGTGCGCTCAAATATTTCCAACCATGCGTGGGTCGATTCCAAAGTTCACCTACAGTTTCAATCATCTGAATTATTTAAAACAATGATTTGTATCAACTTTGCATGAACTATGATATATGCATATACACATCCCATCATTAATCATATGTAATTCTTATCATAATGTTTGATAGCTCGATTTTGGCATTTGGGTAAAACAATAATATGTTAACGTTGACCTAGTGAAATGTGATAACCACTTCAGCTTTTGGTTAATCCCGAAATTGATCATGCTTACCACAAGTAGGCTTATATACTTGCAAATAAGGTTAAGTATGCATGTTTTATAATCCAAACTTATCACTTATAAACCAACAACTTAGATGGTTATAATGTATGGAGTTAAATAACATAATAAAAGAGTATAAACATGACTTTTACCAAGTTCGATGTTGGTTTAAACTTTCATAAACACTAGTTGCTTCTCGACCTGTCAATACTAGTAATTTACTATAATTGTTTATATTGGACAAGATAGTTGGTGATTGATCAAGATAACCTGTACTTAGCATAGGGTAGAATTTTGATCATAGTAGAAATATTTACCAAATAGTTACTATAGACATAAACTTAATGTAAGAGAGGCATTATGGTAATAATAAAAATTACAATGGAATAACCTTACTCAAGTCTATAATCATTGGAACGATACTGATTGACTTAGATTTAGGAAGTAAGGGCAAACAGTATTCCATGTGAAACGATGCAGTTATTTTTTACAATAATCAAGCTTATAATATCAAGGAGTTTTACAGGAAGTAAGTTTCTCTACATAATGTAAATAATGATCAGTATGGTACTTTAGTAAATAATACGATAATGTATGTGATTATAATAGTACATGCAGTACGACGTAGATGAGGAAGCTGATAACCTGTTAGTGAGCAATTGGTTTGTACAAATAGGTAACAGGTTGATACTTACCATAACTAGTAAGTTAAAAATAAAATAGAATCGTATATTCTATTGAGAATCTTTACTATCAGTATTGATAAAAGCTCTTCCAAGAATAAAAACAAATAGTACGAATAAGTATAATATTTGCAAGTTAAGCATGTTAAAATAGAAATGAATTTGTGACAAAGATTATGAGCTTAGAGTTCACAGTAAGTATCTTTGGTGTCACTAAGCTTGATAAACAAAGAAACTCGTTTATCTGAACTCTGCTTACAAGAAAAACTAGAAAAGATAAACTACTTTACCTCATTGAAGTTGTTTGAAAATTATCAGCTTATTTTACTAGCATATTATTTTGCAAACAGAAACACTTCTTGATACTTTATGATTTTAAAACATCTACTTGTTCGATCGTACCTGTGAACCTGTAAGAACCAGCAATCTATCTGCATTAGAATAAATGCTAAGTAAGCCCACGATTCAAAGTTAGATTCCACGTACTTGCCATCATAGTAGACTCATTAGTAAACTGAAAGAAAACAGTATGCAAGTAAATCTTATTTACGTTCTGAAAAAGAAGTTGCTTTAGTTAACGTAATTTGAAAATGTGTAATACTAATTGTTATACTGTTTCATTTTCTGCTAACCGTTAGCTGTTAGTAAACCGCATATTCAACATTTTATGTTATCTCAAAATTTTAAATTTTTGTGAAAATTTGGGGTTTTGACATGTGGTATCAGAGCACAAGGTTCAAACACTAGGCCTTGATGAAGCCCAACTAACTTTTATGAAACAGTGATTTTGAATTATTTTGCTGATGTATTTTCTTTTAAATGTTATTCAACAGAGAAATTGTTTCTGAAGTTTAACCACAGGTATGGAAAGGCTGGAGGAATATGCAGAGGAGGAATCTCCATTTACTGAGCCTGAAAACTTACCAAGAGATCCTATACCAGAAGACCTAACCACTAATTCCTCAGAACTATTACAAATAGTAAAATATTTAAAATCTGAAATGGAATTAGTTAAACAAGAGAATGAAAGGATTCTGAGAGCTCAGGAGGAGCTGAATCAGATCCTAACATAAAGATTCCAAACTGATGGTAGGGGTAAAAGAGTTGAATCAGAAGATACAAGTCATCAACATAAATTTAAAAAGATGAAACAGACTAAAAATGAAAGAAGTTCATATTCAGAGGTGTTTGGTGAACAACGTAATTTTCATTCTACTAGTGATAGTAGCGATGACAACCAATATACTAAAAAGAGGAAATATAAACCCTGGGAAGAAATTTCTAAGGAGTTTAAAAAGATTAAACCGCCAACATTCAATGGAAAGACTGAGAAGGGGGAGGAAGCGGAATACTGGTTATCTGGAATGAAGAAGTACTTCCAGATTTATAACTATTCTAACCAATTAAAGGCTAGAATGGCTATCTACAATCTCTCAGGAAAGGCTGATATTTGGTGGCAGGACTTGAAGAGAGTGAAGGGAATAAAAGAGAAGAACATAAATTGGAGTACCTTTAAGAGTACTTTAAAAAGAAATTTATGTCTGAGCAATACTATGAGGAGAGAGCAAAAGAATTATATGAGCTTAAATTAGGATCAATGACTATGAAAGATCTAAACAACAAGTTTTTAAGTCTTCTTAGGTATGTGCCATACCTTGTAGATGAAAAACCAAAGGTACAATGATTCCTCAGCTGTCTACCTTATCATATTAAGGACAGGATTGAGTACGACAATTCAAAGACTTTGGAAGAAGCTATGAGGAAAGCTAACTTCTGTTATGAACAGAACCGGAAGAAGGAAAGCATGGCCAACTAGAAGGCCAAGAAGAATAACAACCATTATGATCAAAAGAAGAAAGAATTTGTGCCCAACAGAAATTCTAAAAACAATAAGGCCAGAAATTTTCCTAACAAGAATTTCCAAGGGAATAAGAATAATTCACCAAGTAATCAAAATAATTCCAAGGGTAAAGAATTTGCTAATAACCATGGTAATTACACCAAGAACTTTAAACGCAAAGAACCTATAAAGTGTTGGGGGTGTAATGGCCCACATTATGCCTCAGTTTGTCCTAATCGAAAAAAGAATGTCAGTAATATCCATACTATACAGGAGGAGATGACTGTTGGAGAGTTAGCGAGGATTATGCCTAGAATCAATGCAGCCTTGGAGAATCGACAAGCAAAATATCAAACTTCCATGGTGGAAGTAGAAGGTATGATAAACCAAACCCCTGTAACTATTTTAATTGATATAGGAGTTAGTCTCAGTTATATTTCACCTAAAATGGTAGAAAAATGTAAGTTACCTGTTGAAAAATTTTGAAAATTCTTGGTTGGTTCAGTTAGCCATTGGTGCTAAAAGGAAGGTAACTTGTTTTGTAAAAGAATGTGCAGTAGTTATGGATCATTTTGAAACTGTTGTAAAGCTTAATGTATTACCTCTTGGTTCTTATGACTTACTCATCGGTATGGATTGGTTAGAACAACATAAGGTAGTTTTAAATTGTTATGATAAAACCTTTACGTGTATAAACAATGATGGAAAACCAGTAAATGTAAAAGGAATCCCTAGAAAAACCACCATAAGGCAGATTTCTGCTCTGCAGCTTAAGAGAGTTGTTAGGAAGGGTTGTAAAGCTTATGCAGTAACAATAACTGATGAGGAGAATCTAAATAAAACAAACAAATTAAAATTGGAGGACATACCAGTTTTAAGAGAGTATGTTGATGTATTTCCGAAAGAAATTCTGGGACTACCTCCAAAAAGGGAACTGGATTTTACCATTGAGTTGGTACCTGGTGCAGTACCTAGCTCAAAGGCCTCTTATCGAATGAATATACTTGAACTTAATGAATTAAAGTCACAATTAAAAGAACTTATTGATAAAAAGTATATTCGACCTAGTGTGTCTCCCTAGGGGGCACCTGACATCTTCGTTAAGAAAAAGGACGGAACCATGCGACTATGCATACATTATCGTCAGTTGAATAAGATGACCATTAAAAATCAATACTCGTTGCCCCACATAGATGATCTGTTTGATCAACTACGTGGAGCCACGGTGTTCTCGAAAATTGACTTAAGGTCTGGATATCATCAAGCTAGGATTAAAGATGAAGACATCTTTAAAACAGCCTTTAGAACTCGATATGGTCATTACGAGTTTGTCATCATGCCATTTGGGCTTACTAATGCCCCAACTATTTTTATGTGTTTAATGAACAACGTTATGCATAAGTATCTAGATAAGTTTGTAGTCGTGTTTATCGACGATATATTAATCTATTCAAAAACTGAAGAAGAACATAAAGAACATTTAAAAATTGTTTTGCAAGAGCTACGAGATCATCAACTCTTTGCAAAGTTGAGTAAATGCGATTTCTTCAAAGATAAGATTCAGTACTTAGGTCATGTGGTGACTAAGGAAGGGATTTCGGTGGATCCCGAAAAGATAAAGGCAATCGAAGATTGGCTAGTTCCTAAGGATGTAATTGATGTTCGATCCTTCATGGGAATTACCGGTTATTACCGAAGGTTCATTGAAGGTTTTTTGAGAATCACGAATCCGATAAATTCTTTGTAGAAGAAAGGAAAGAAATTTGATTGGAACCAGAAATGCGAAGAAAGCTTTAAAAAGTTAAAAACTTTATTAACCAGCGCACCTATTTTAAGAATAGCTGATCCAAATAAAGAATTTGTAGTGTGCACTGAGGCCTGCAACGATGGTTTAGGCGATGTTCTGACTCAAGAAGGGCATGTTATTGCCTATGAGTCTAGGAAATTAAAAATTCATGAAAAGAATTATGCAACTTATGATCTGGAATTAGCTGCTATTATACATGCTCTAAAGATGTGGCGTCATCACCTAATTGGCAGAAAATTTATTTTAATGACTGATAATAAGGGACTAAAGTATCTGTTAGATTAGCCTTATCTAAATGCTAGACAAGCTAGGTGGCTAGCTTTTCTAAGTGAGTATGATTTCGAAATTCAGCCCATTAAAGGTAAAGAAAATAAAGTTGCTGATGCATTAAGTAGGAATGCAAGGCTGAACTTCACAGCAGTTATCAGCACTTATACAACAGAACTGGATGAACAGCTTAAAGCAGGGATAGAACAAGATGAAATTTACCAAAACTTACAAGCTAAAACGAAAGAAAATCAAACAGAAAGCTTAAGTAAAGGGTGCAGTTTGAATGCTAAAGAATTTTTACTGTATAAAGACAGAATGTATGTACCTAACGCACCTAAAGTTAAGTTATTAATTTTGGATGAAATCCATAAAACTCCATATTCAGGTCATCCAGGCTATCAAAAGACTATAACTATGTTAAGAAAAGAATATTTTTGGCCAAATATGAAGACTGAACTAGCAGAGTATATCGCTAGGTGTTTTGAATGTCAGCAGGTGAAAACTGAACATCAACACCCAGCTGGATTATTTTAGCCATTACCCATTCCTAGTTGGAAATGGGAGACAATTAGTCTCGATTTTATTACTGAATTGCCTAAAAATCAGAATTTAAATGATTCTATCATGGTAGTGGTCGATAAGTTAAGTAAAGCAGCTCACTTTATACCTGTTAAAACTATGTATAAAGCTACAAACATAGCTGATATCTTTCTAAAATAGATTTTTCGACTTCATGGAATACCAAAAGTCATAATCTCATATAGAGATCCTAAATTTACAGGTAACTTTTGGAAATATCTATTTAAAGCATTAAACACTACATTAAATTTTAGTACTTCGTTCCATCCTCAAACAGATGGACAAACTGAAAGAGTAAACCAAGTATTGGAAGATTTATTAAGAATGTATGTGAAAGACCAACCAGGTAAATGGGAGGATTATTTGCATTTGGTAGAATTTGCTTATAATAATAATTATTAGGCATCAACCAGATTTGGTCCTTTCGAAATTTTGTATGGAAGGAGATGTAATACTCCTATCTCTTGGAGTAATCACGTGGATAGATTAATATTAGGTCCTGAACTATTAAAAGAAATGGAAGAAATTGTAAAGCAGGTACAAGGTAATCTGAAAGTTGCACACGATCGATAGAAAATTCAAGCAGACCTTAAAAGAACTCCAAAGGAGTTTCAGGTAGGTGAACATGTGTTCATCAAGGTGAGGCCCAAAAAGAGCTCTCTGAGATTGGGTAGTTGTGCAAAACTTGCACCTCGTTACTGTGGTCCATTTGAAATATTGTTCAGGATCGAACAAGTAGCTTATCAATTAGCATTACCACCAAATTTAAGAGTACATAATGTTTTTCACATTTTTGTATTAAAGAAATATGTTCATGATGTTATTCATGTTGTTAACTAGAATGATGTATAGGTGGAACCATAAGGAGATTTTATGGTGGAACCAGACTGTATCCTCGAGTGGAGGGAGATCACACTTTGGAACCGCACCATTGGTCAGGTGAAGGTGCAATGGAAGCACCTTAGTCCAGAAGAAGCCACCTGGGAATTAGAAAGTAATATGCAGGATGCATATCCAATTCTATTCCAGGGGAATTCTGAGGACGAAGAATAAATAACATCAAGGACGATGTTATGTTCTAAGGGGGTGTGTATGTCACATGCCCCAATTTTTCAAAAACAATATTATATTATTTGATTTTATTTGAGGACAATATGTTAAATTTTATGCTAAGTTGTAATTGATGACTCATCAAAGTCAAGGATGTTTAATGTAATTCTGAATATTTTTATGATAAATAAATAAGGGAGGAGACAAAGGCTTATGAGAGATGTTAAAAGAGTGTTTACTGGTCAAATTGGTGGAGAAGACTGGGTGGAGAGCAAACAGACATGTGGCAGCATCCTCAAACCACTTCCAACTGTTGCAGGTGGCAACCTCCCTACATTTGGGGTCATGATTCCACAAGAAAGTGGAATCAGAGCAGGTGGCTCAATTAATGAAAACTGACCCAAAAGACCTTGGAAATATTTATAAAAGTTCCCATTGAAGAGAGCTGAGGCTGCTCATTCTAGAGAAGTGATCATTCAGGTGAATGTACTTCAGAGAAATTCAATGGAAGGGAATTGTGGAAAGAGTTTGAGGGGATAACTGCTGAGTGATCTAGCGTAGATTTTAAGCTGAAAGATCTTACTGCTAAGTGCAGGGTGTTTTACTGAGTTATTGGACCAGTCTACTGTTTGCATGCTCCACCGGTTCTCATCCAAGAAGACCAGGAATAGGCTTCAGGGTCCTGAGGAAGTGTTGTTTGAGCACTCTCCGGGAGTTTGGTAGGGAGGAACGACCTCCTAACGTTGTTGTTGTCTATCCTAATCAGGTTCTACATTATTTTGTTTTACTATGTTAGATAGATAAATCTGAATCTGATTGTTAAATGAATGTTAAATATTCAGTTTGTAAATTGTTAGAATGGAAAATAATTCTAGTCTGTGTTTTTCCACACCTAGAAGGACCAGGCCGTACTCCAACACAGATAGAGTATTTACAGTAGATGAAAGAATATGTTAAGAGACTGAACATAATAGATATCGTTATGCATTTCGTAGTTAGCAGAGTAATTTATTTCAGTATGTAGGTTATTATTAAAAAGAACAATGATCTGGTTATCTATGTTTATTGTGTTAACCAACGTATTTATGTAAATATATTGGAAAAGAAATAGTAGTAATCTAGTACAGGTAGAAGGATTAATATGTTAAGAAAATATCCTAGTAGATAGACTGTGTATTTACAGACAGTAGATTAAATTTTATTCAAGTTAAATTACTAGGGAAGTTAAATTGTGTATTGATAGGTTTATATGTATCTGTGTTTACTTAGTAATCAATTGAGATACAACAGAAAAATCACAGTCGAGTTACATTGTTTACATTTAGTTTAGTAAAGAAACAAACTACTAATCATACCGTCTATTTTCTAATAATATCAACTAATCTAAGACTAGTAATTACTATAAACTAAGTAGGGTTATATTAAAAGTATTTAAATTATAAAGAGCAAACTAAGTTACATAATCTATGCTTATCTTTTCAAAGAACTCTGAGTAAAATTCTAACTGTCAGTTCGGTAAATAAAAACAATGATAATATGATTAATAACTAATATAAATTGTTTTATAATTATCAAACAGGTTTATACCTGTAAAGGTAAAACTACAGGGTCGAAACCCTAAACCAAATTTAATCTTCACAAATAAAAATATTTAAGCTAGAATCCATTTATTTGGATTATTATATTAATAAGCCATTAAACTACTATAGACTATTTACAGTACTTTTAAGGACATATGAAAAGACAAATGTACAGATACAGCTTAAATATATCACAACACACCTTTAATACTAAATAAAATAAATTTAACAAGTAGCAGAAACTATTTAAAATAAATTGAAAGATTTATTTAAACAAGGGTTTCACTCAGGAAAACCCTAGCTTGTATTACAGTCTTAAATATTAACAATAATTTATTTACAAAATATAATAGACAGTAAAATTCTTTATTAGCAGTCGGTTAGGGAAAACCCTAACATACACAAAATCACATTATACATTATCACTGCAAAAACGAGTCTAAGATCAAAGAAAATCTTTTTAAAAACCAATGTATTACATCGACAAGTTGTAAGGCTAGAAACTTAAACTAATTACAACACCCAGCTCAAGGCCGAGACAACCCAACGACATAGCGAGGGTTTGTAAACCAAGTAGAACCAACTACATTTAAAAACAAGAAAATCATATAACTAATGGCGAAACTCGACAAGCTTCCAAGCTCGGGATTTCACCATTGACAACCTGTTGCAAGCAGGGTAAGAACCCATTCGTTGAACCCAGGGCTTACGAGATTGGAGCCATGAGCCCTCGAAGACAACCAACTTATTCTTGGTCACGGGTTGCAAGAAGTAGCCACAAGTTCCTGCAAAGAGAGCATAATAAGGAGCATTAGTTTCAAAACTCTTTCGCTATTGTAAACCCTATTGTAAAATATAAGTTACTATGAATCTTCCATTCTGAAAATAAAACTAAATACTTACCTTAATAAAGAGTAACGAATAGTCTAGCGATGGGACTGTCACCAATGACAAAGTGTGCATACAAATCTCTAAACCCTACGATAACAATGGAGCACAACCAACAACAACAAAGCCTTAGCTTCCCACAGCAGTGACAGGCCACGGGGAAGGCAAGATGGAGCTACGGACAGGCCGCAAGCCAAATGCAAACAAAACCAACAAACTCTTGTAGAGTAAAAACCCACAACTATGAAGGTTGGCAACAAGACCGAACACCGAAGACTACAACAACTTTAAAACCCAAGCTTTTGAGCAAGCTAGAATAGGAAGAACACTCACAGCCGCCATGAAACCTTGCAGAGCATCCCGAAGGCCGGCGTGAACTTCAGAGGAAAAATGACAAGAGATTAGGGTTGTAAGAGTTTTATACCGCCAACACACGGACAAGAGGTGACCACATGCCCTCAAATATTTCCAACCATGTATGCGTCGATTCCAAAGTCCACCTACAGTTTCAACCATCCGAATTATTTAAAACAATGATTTGTATCAACTTTGCATGAACTATGATATATGCATATACACATCACATCGTTAATCATATGTAATTCTTATCATAATGTTTGATAGCTCGATTTTGGCGTTTGGGTAAAACAATAATATGTTAACTTTGACCTAGTGAAAGGTGATAACCACTTCAGCTTTTGGTTAATCCCAAAATCGATCATCCTTACCACAAGTAGGCTTATATACTTGCAAATAAGGTTAAGTATGCATGTTTTATAATCCAAACTTATCACTTATAAACCAACAACTCAAATGGTTATAATGTATGGAGTTAAATAACATAATAAAAGAGTATAAACATGACTTTTACCAAGTTCGATGTTGGTTTAAACTTTCATAAACACTAGTTGCTTCTCAACCTGTCAATACTAGTAATTTACTATAATTGTTTATATTGGACAAGATAGTTGGTGATTGATCAAGATAACCTGTACTTAGCATAGGGTAGAACTTTGATCATAGTAGAAAGATTTACCAAATAGTTACTATAGACATAAACTTAATGTAAGAGAGGCATTATGGTAATAATAAAAATTACAATGGAATAACCTTACTCAAGTCTATAAGCATTGGAAGGATACTGATTGACTTAGATTTAGGAAGTAAGGGCAAACAGTATTCCATGTGAAACAATGGAGTTATTTTTTACAATAATCAAGCTTATAATATCAAGGAGTTTTAGAGGCAGTAAGTTTCTCTACAGAATGTAAATAATGATAAGTATGGTACTTTAGTAAATAATACGATAATGTATGTGATTATAATAGTACATGCAGTACGACGTAGATGAGGAAGCTGATAACCTGTTAGTGAGCAATTGGTTTGTACAAATAGGTAACAGGTTGATACTTACCATAACTAGTAAGTTAAAAATAAAATAGAATTGTATATTCTATTGAGAATCTTTACTATCAGTATTGATAAAAGCTCTTCCAAGAATAAAAACAAATAGTACAAATAAGTATAACATTTGCAAGTTAAGCAAGTTAAAATATAAATGAATTTGTGACAAAGATTACGAGCTTAGAGTTCACAGTAAGTATCTTTGGTGTCGCTAAGCTTGATAAAGAAAGAAACTCGTTTATCTGAACTCTGCTTACAAGAAAAACTAGAATAGATAAACTACTTTAGCTCATTGAAGTTGTTTGAAAATTATCAGCTTATTTTACTAGCATATTATTTTGCAAACATAAACACTTCTTGATACTTTATGATTTTAAAACGTCTACTTGTTCAATCGTACCTGTGAACCTGTAAGAACTAGCAATCTGTCTGCATTAGCATAAATGCTAAGTAATCCCAGGATTCAAAGTTAGATTCCACCTACTTGCCATAAAGTAGACTCATTAGTAAACTGAAAGAAAACAGTATGCAAGTAAATCTTATTTACGTTACGAAAAAGAAGTTGCTTTAGTTAACGTAATTTGAAAATGTGTAATACTAATCGTTAGACTGTTTCATTTTCCGCTAACCGTTAGCTATTAGTAAACCACATATTTGGCATTTTATGTTATCTCAAAATTTTAATTTTTTGTGAAAATTTGGGGTTTTGACATCCTATAATATAGGGATTGGTCTCAGAGGCACAAAAAATCATGCATGAACATGCAGTAAGTTCCAATTAACCTCTATATGTGTTCCCCACACTCTAATACAGTAATAATGTCTCCCTAAGCTAGACAAGATGATCAAATGGACTATATATGAACAAGGGAGGATTATATAATCTTAACAACCCCCATTAGTCCTGACTTGGACAACTTTGGACCCTAGAAACTAGGCCAAAATTCACCCATACAATCTAATGAAAAATAAAAACTACTTAATAAACTTAGTAAAATGGGGAAAACATCATGGGAACCCCCCCCCTCAAAATAAGTAGGAATCAGGAAATTTTGCTGCAATCTGCAAAATCCTAGTTCTTTTTTGCATCCAAATCCTAGGACTATGCATGAACCTCTCCAAACTAAATGATTATGTATGGAGGAATTTTCCTCTTTGGAATAAGAGGAATATGCTCAACTAAATGAGGAACATAGACAACTGCAAGATGAAAACTAGACCCATGTAGAGCAACTAAGATCAATTGATGAGAGAGAAAAAGTGCTCGAGAATTCAAACCATGTGAGGAAAACCCAAGAAAATTATATGTTGCAGCCTTGAACATCGAACCATGTGAGGCAAAATCATCTCCAAGTGAAAGGAGAAAGTGTCCAGGTGAATGCATGATGTCTCCATCTTTACTAATACTGTGAGAAGATGAGCATGTGATCAAGTATAAAGGTAGAGATGTCCTAGGACCATGGAGAGCGAATGGTTGAGATCCATAATCTGATATAGCTTCTAAAATATCCAATGATTCACAAAATCTAATATCAACAAACTCATGAAACAAAACTAACGTCAAATCCCCAACAACAATTTTGAAAGAGACTTAAGGTACTTGATTTTTCACACCAAAATTGATGAGAACAACTACAAGCATGACTGGAGGCTCCTGAAACTTAAATTCGAACCAAATAAGGTCATATCATATCCAAATAAGGTCATACTAGATCCAATAGTGTGGAACAAAGGTTCCAAGTGCTCTACTGAGATGGTAGATGCACAATTTTCTCCTTCTTCAACAAAACTATGAGTATTGGTGCAAGCAATCATGTAGGAATTTGTTGGAAGTTCTAGATCTATGAGAGTGAATGGATCACTCCTAAAATCTGATATTTTTTCCAAAGCATCCAAAGTATTACTTTTATGCACACCAACAACAACATTAGATAGAGATAAATCGAATTCCTCTTCATTTTATTAAGCAATCACTAACAAACTTTCCACAAAATTTAAACTAGAAGAATCACTGAAAAATGCTTGAGTAGACTGGAAGGAGAGCGTTCCTTCAATAAAAGAGATATGAATGTATTATTCTGGATCAGATATATGAGAATATGATATATCAGAGATCTCATAAACTTCCAGAGCAACAGGAGAATGAGTCACTCCAAGGAGACTTTCTTCAATTCGAATTGATTGTGTTGAAGATTTTGCTTCTTCATCTTGAAAAAATTCATCAGAGAGAATAGAGGCCAAGAATTTTGAAGAAAGAACTCTTGTGGTGATGGGCGTGCTCTCCAAATGTCTAGAATGATCCTCCTTGTGCTTTCCAAAGGTTCTATCCAATTCTATCCAGAGATCCTTTGGGTATTCAGCAGAATCAATCAGGTAGCGCAAGCTTGGAGGAAAGACCAAACATATCATTCCAAAAGCTCTATCACCGTCATTTAGATAGTCATTCTCATATTCATAAGAATATTTACCAAGTCCAATAGATACCTCATAGAGACCTTATCTCTTTAGAGATGAAATCATCTTCAATTTCCATTTTGAATATCTTGTGAATGGAGTAAGAAGAGGAACTTATAATCTCGAATCCATATTGAAGTTGTACCTGCAAAATATCATTGCAAAAAAAACCAATTCGTAATCATATGTTAGTTCAATCCTTTCCACCTCGACATGTACACTTTCTTAGAGTCTGTCACACAGCGATAGACTTCTTTGGACATAATCTGGAGGGAGCAATACTATGATTCCAAGATTTAGGTGGAAAATCAGCTGCTTCTGGTGTACAATGGAGATTGGACAAGACTTGTTGCTCGCCTGAACAATGTAGTGATACCATGTTAAATTATTGAACCATTGATTTATAGGCAAATGAGAGCAATTGAGAGGTGAATTGTGCAGTGGAATATCAAGAACAATGTACACTGAACAAGACAAATTTGAGACAAATATAATAATAATTGATTAGTTAATTACAACATTAATCTCCACTATTCCCAATAGTATACAACAGTGTTACAATAAGGATATTTCGAATCATGTGGATAATATTTGAATCTACCAACTAAACCTGTCTGATTGGCTAACTAAGAATGTCTAAATCACTACATGGGAGCCACTAGTCTAACTCTTGATGTCTAAATCAATTCAAAAATCATTTATACTAGTTAAACCAGTTAAACAGATGAGGTAGGTGGAAAATGGTGCCACTTCCCCATGCAACCATGAAAAATTGGCACTAGAATAACTTAGAGTGATCTAATTAAAGGTTGACTCAACATAGCTGCCTACCTACCAAAACCAACTGATGGAGGTTGTTGGTGGCACTCAGAGTGGCTCCTATAATGTAGGGATTGGTCTCATAGGCACATAAACTCGTGCATGAACATGTATTAAGTGGAAGTTAACCTCTATATGTGTTCCCACACTCTAATATAGTAATAATGTCTCCTTAAGCTAGACAAGATGATCAAATAGACTATATATGGACAAGGGAGGATTATATAATCCTAACACACATCATCATGATCATTAGGGGATTCTCTAGGGGATTTGTACCACTTATGTATAACTCAAAGTGTCTTCTTATGAGGGCCATGCACAACTGTTATTCCATAAGGGGACCACTTTGGATTTTATATACACTTGTGATCAAGGGAATCCTTAGGTTCTTCTTCAGGGGATTCAAGGCCTCATTATACATTCCCAAACAATATATCTCTACTACAACCACATCATCATTATTACCTTGACACCACATATCTCTCCACCCTTTTGACATCAATGACACCCTGTATGACATCAATGACACCCTGTTTGACATCAATGACACCCTGTTTGACATCAATGACAACTTATTCCAACAAGATGTAATTAATTCACTTTAGAGTCATTAAGTAACTTTTTCAATAAATTTAAGTGGAAGTTGAAAGGAAATTATTTAATGGAGAGAAAAGTATTTTGTCTCATCCATTGATGTGAGAACATTAGATTAGATGTGGGCCCTTGATCTAGTGACTGTTCAACTACCCTATGAGAGAAAATGAAAAGACAAGGGAAAAATAATAAAGGGCACTTTTTTCTTCATTTTTACTCACCCGAAGAGAGTTGGAGAGGGGGTCGACCATATGAGATAGAGACGTCGAGTTTGAGAGAGAGAGAGAGAGTGGTTGAGATAGCTAGCACAATTTCCAAGAAGATGTAATCGACACAAAATTCAAGACTGTACAACAACATCTAAGTGGCATGAAAATCGAGAAGAGGGTAGTCTTGAATTCCTATAGTCTGGCATGATTTTTGAGGTGAAGTTCAACTGCATTAATTACTAATGTCATACTATTGGTGATGTGATTTCCAAGGTAGATTGTGGGTATGATATTCAAGGTTGTATAGGCACAAATTTCGAGGTAGCACACAATTGATACAATAGACACTTTTACCGAGGATAAGACTAATAGTATGTGGGCTCAAAATTTGAGGAACAAGACTATGAGAATTTAAACTGTATAGTCAGAGATTGGCTTGAAATCCTATCTTATACATGTACTAAAAACAAGTCATCTACAGCACCAAATTTTCCAAACTTGGATTCATGTATTCGTTGGTTTGAGATAAGTTACATTTACTACTGAAATTCTGCTATACATTTCACTTTTGAAGAAGAAATAATAACACTCTCTCTCTCTCAGGTTTTCCCCTTGGAGTTTTTTTCCTGGGCTAGTTGGAAAAAAATTCAGAGTCTGAATTTTTTCATGTGTGACTAATATTTAATTATGCTCTCAGTTGTGTGGTAAATATTTTCATGTGTTTCTAATTCTGAGTTGTTTATGAGGAAACAATTCATTTGCAGATGATATATGTTGAATGAGTTTATGTATTAAACAATGTATTAGTGAAATTAGTAACCAGAGATGAAGATTAAGTGAATATTTTACATGGTATCAAAGCCAGGTTGGTTGAAGTAAATCAACGATTTTGGACTTGAGAGGAAGTTTTCTTTTGTTCATCAAAGGTATATTTGGACTTACATTTTTAATGATATGGATATCAGGTTAAGGTTGAAGGATAGGTTGGACGGGGCAATCAACTTCATTCCTTGGAAAGCAAGGATTATACTTATTCTGCGGTAGAATGGATTGTTGGATGGGGTAGTGAACAACACTCAAGCAATTCTAGTGCAAGTACCTGCTTCTACTGATGCAACAACATTGGAAACCTTCAACAAAAAGGACATCAACACAAAGAGGATCGTCCTTTATGCAGTAAAGGACCATGTGATCCCACACGTGTCTTATTAAGGATGGATGTGTTAACCAATTTGTATCAGAGTTTGAATGAAAATTAGAAGATGGTATTGAGAGAAAAGTTAAAGAACATAAGGATGGCTACATCTGAAAATGTTGCTTCTTACCTTACCAGGATCACTCAAGTGAGGGAGGAGCTTGGAGTGATTAGAGAAAAGGTTGAGGGCAATTAGCTACTGTAGAAAACCTTGAATGGTGTGACAAATCCATGGGTTGTTTTTATGGAGGCCATTGTGGCTAGAGAGAACATGCCTACTTGGGACCATATTTGGGATGACTTCATTTAGGAGGAGACCCAGAGAAGTTATGTGCATGATAGCTTATCAAATATTAAGGAAGAAGAGGAGAATGTTTCCATGTCAACTAAAGGCAATAATTCTAGGAAAGGCCCTAAGGGAGGGGATAAGTAGCATAAAGGTGAGTAGAAGAAGAACCTGAGCAGAGTTAGGTGGTATGCATGAAATGGGGTTGGACATTATGTTGGCCAATGTCCTATTAAGAAGAGGAGAAATCAGGAGATGGAGGAATAAGTTGTAGCTACAATTGAGATAAAGAGTTACGTTGCAAAGTTCGAGAAATAATTTTCCCTTGTCTCATTTGTGTTAGGTTGTGATAGTAACCAACTTGAGGTTGAGGTTGATGAGAGATGGATAGTTAGTAGTGGGAATTGTAGTCATATGACTGGGATGTGAGATGAATTCCTCACTTTATAGATAGTTCCAAGGAGCTCATTCAGGATGGAGAGGGCACAGTATATGCAATTAGAGGAGTGAGATGAGCATGGTTCTAGCTTGAGTTTGGAGAGATTTTGGAGGTATTAGGAGTGCTCTATGTTCCAAGGCTGAGATATAGCAGAATATATATTCCATACTTGGAGGGTGCAGGGTATGCAGTGGTGGTCAAGAGTGAAGATATATTCATCTATGTAATGGGAGTGGATATGGTTCTCCTGTGTTGATTGGTCGTCAGAGAGATGGTGAGTATCTAGTGCGAGGGAAACCTACATTGGGAGGATCTAGGTGGATAACAGGACTTGAGTATGAGACAGAAAGAGAGTGATAAGCTCCAAGGATTGATGTGGTGTCAAGTAGTCAGTCCTCAGTTAAAAGGGGAGAGCGATATGCTCTGAGGATTGAAGTGGTATCGAGTATTTAGTCTTCGATTTAGGGAAGTAAGCGAGATTCTACTTCTTCTAGTGTTGGTAGGAGGGTTAGTTGGTATGACATTTCATTGATGGATGAGAGAGATGAGATTTATCAACATGTGGCACCAATATAGAGTGCATTATTTGTAGAGGGATGACTTCTAGAGATAGAGGGAGATTCTACAATAGACAGTGTAAGACCGAGGTGTGATTTCGGTGGAGGTCAAGCCACAAAGAATTCCCATGTGAAGTGGAAGTGCTAAGCGTTGTAGCTCAGGATTTCCTTCATGCGATGATGCCTAACATGAAGGGATATAATATTTGACCTTTCTAGAGAGGAGTTTAGAAAGGGTGGGAATTTCTTACTCTGTGTGAGAAACACATGAGGAGATTACCATATTTGGTGAAGAAACAATTTATCTTCTTCAGGGATAAGTTGGGAGTGATGGAGAACACTTTCCTTGGTAAGAGGGAGTGCTGAATTTTATACCAAGGAAGTGTTCACCTAGTGACTTTGTGCCTAAGTCACTAAAAGGGGAAAAGTGGCATTACCCTTGTATTTATTACTTGATATGAGTAATTAATTCACTTTAGAGTCATAAAGTGAATTTTCAATAAATTTAAGTGGAAGTTGAAAGGAAATTATTTAATAGAGAGAAAAGTGATTTTTCTCATCCATTGATGTGAGAATATTAGATTGAATGTGGGCCCTTGATCTAGTGACTATTCAACTACCACAGGAGAGAAAATGAAAAGACAAGGGAAAAATAATAAAAGTCACTTCATTCTTCATTTTTACTCACCCCAAGAGAGTTGGAGAGGAGCTCGACTCTCTAAGATAGAGAATTCGAGTTTGAGAGAGAGAGAGAGTATGGTTGAGATAGATATCATGATTTCCAAGAGGAAGAAATAAACACAAAATTCAAGACTGTACAACAACATCTAAGTGGCACGAAAATCAATAAGAGGTTGGGCACAAGTTCCTATATATTGGAATAATTTTTGAGGTGAAGTTTAGCTGCATTAATTGTTGAGGTCGTACTATTAGTGATGTGATTTCCCAAGCAGATTGTGGGCATGATATTCGAGTTTGTGTAGGCACAAATTTTGAGGTAGAAGGTAGCTGGTATGGTGGAAAATTTTATTGAGGAGAAGACTGATAGTATTTGGGCACATAATTCGAGGAACATGATTGGGAGAAGTTAGTCCATACAGTCAGAGTTTGGATCGAATTCCCATGTTGTTAATGTTCTAAAACCAAGTCATCTATAAAACCAAATTTTCCAAACTTGGATTCATGTCTTCGTTTGGTTGAGATAAATTGCATTTATTGTTGAAATTCTATTGTACATGAAGAAATAAAAAAGACACTCTCTCTCACAGGTTTTTCCCTTAGTTTTTTTTTTCCTATTTTAGTTGCCCAAAAAATCAGAGTCTGAAATTTTTCATGTGTGACTGATTTTATTTATGCTCTTAATAGTGTGGTAAAGATCTTTACGTGTTTCTAATTATGAGGAAAGAATTCACTTGCAATTGTTATATGTTGAATGAGTTTGTGTATTAAACAATGTATCAAGGAAATTCGTAACCAAATATGAAGATTAAGTGAAAATTTTACAGTTTATGAAGTGGTGGGTGGAAGCTTATTAATTCTTTGTCTTTGAATTTTGTCGTAACATTCTTTATTGATGGAGGTTTAAGTCCCAAAGTATGAGGTGTCCAATATTTATTTAAAGTATCTTTAAAAGCTTCATTGATTACCTCCTTTGGTCACATAAAACAAGATACAATTACATCAATTAGTGAAAACTGTGCATTTCCATTTCACTTTTTTAGAACACAAGAGTTAATCATTAACCACACATAATTTTTTTGTTTCAAAATACAAGATGTAATGTAATCATGCACAAAACATGGCTATATTGTTACAAATGAAGTGGATAATAAAAATACTAGGTGACCAATATTGGATTTCTCCCATAAAGAAGATCCATTATTATTAAGTGGATCATAGATTGCAGTATGTTGGACTAAAATACCTTATTGGACTTCTCCCATAAAGAAGATCCATTATTATTAAGTGGATCATAGATTGTAGCATGTTGGACTAAAACACCTTGTATTCTCGAATTTGGATTTGGGGTTGATATGTGATCATTAATTGAAAAAAGATGATGCCCCCTACAAGGAATAATTATGATCAATAATGCATGCAATTAATACTAAATTGTCACAATTTCACACCAAGTATAAGTAGAAACATAATAAAATAATAGGAAACATAATGGTTGAAAGTTTAAACTATACCAATGGATTTTGTTTTTTGATTTCTTTTGTTTTTTTGTTTTGTTTTGTTTTTCCCTTAGAAATAACATTTTGTGCTTAGCATGTAGTAGGAAATCCTCATAGTTAGTCGATTCCACATGTGACTACCTCATCAATCTATAGTGAGAAATGTTCAAGGGAAAAAATCTATAAAATCAACCCAAGGCAACAAGAGCAAATAGAACCTAAAGCAAATGAAAACCTAAATCCTTATCTACACGAGTTGTTTTTACTAGAATATAGATAACAACCTTAAATTTATGAATGTTCAAGTGCCCTACTCGCACATGGAGTTTGACACGTTTGTAGGAACTAAAACCCTTGTAGAGCTTAAAGGAACCAAGATTAATCAACATCTACTATAGGTTATAGTGTTCATGATTCAAAATTTTTGCACGCACATTGATTTCATTTATGAAGATCAAGCTTGGTCTATAAAACCACGGGGATTTGAAACAAACAACATTGATGAGGAAGCAAGATTGCATATAAGGAGGAAAAGAGATCATGATAATTATGGGAGAAAAATCACATCATCCATTAATTTCACTAACGTACGAGAAACAAAAAAAAAAATATACCAATTAAAACAACACAGACACACCTTTACCCTTATTTATGTAGTTACACAATGTGGGTTGAGAGAAATACTTACATTTTCCAAAGCAACTCACTATTCAAATAAGTATGGTAAGATTGATATTGATATCAATCCTATATCTCCCAATGTGCCCAATACTAAACCAAACATTCCCAAGGGTCATTGACAATAAACAAGATTAGTGAGGAGCAAATAGTTACGTGCTCGTAAAGAAAAACATATCCAAGTAGAAAGGTGAGAGGAACCCTTATATCTTCCAAAGTAGTGCACTGTTCAAATCAGGGATGCTAATACCAAAATTGATATGAAACCTCTATCTCCCATTATGTTGAACATCAAACACCAAATCCATTAAGATTGCTGCCAATAAGCAAGATCAATGATAGTTATAGGCTTATGAAGTAATGCTTATTCCACTAGTAGGTGTAGATGACGAAGACAAAAATCCCTTATCCCCAAAAGATCAATGGATGTGAGTTAAACCGCTACTGCCAAATCACACTATAGATAATTAAATATTCACAATGTTAGTGTTCCACCACTCCTGTTAGAGTGTACCATCCCTACTTAGTTCCCTAGTGACAAGACAAGTAGCCACAAAATTAGGCATTAAAAATTATGGTCCTTAGAGACCAAATTTCCACAATCCCATTGAGAGAAAGTCTCTTGAGGGTGACTATAATTAAGTAAAACACATGCGTTCTACAAAATAATTCAAGTGTAGTGGAATTTAAATAGGGATGGATTAATAGATTTCATGGCATCCAATTACTCATGTTCATGATTAATTATAATGTGCACACACCATGCAATTATATAAATTTCCATTGCTAACAAAGAACATTAATTTGTGGATTTGCACATAGAACATAGAACTTATCTTTTGACTTAATATATTCCAATAAATTCTATATGTATGAGAAAAGTTTTGTCCAACCATAGACATCCATTACATATACCACCCCAAAGCTAGGCCATGCAACCACTAAGGTGAAGGAACCAAACTCACTTATCCAACCCATTTGCTCATACTTAGCCAATATTGCCATTGCATAGCATTATATGCATCTCATATGGAAATCAAATAACAACAACAATCTCTTCCATTATGCTAGATGATGAAAGGAAGATCTTCCCTCTTTGTGTTCAAGAGTGCCTCAAGGATATTGTCCCATCTAGTGCTCTTTAGTGTGGGCATAAATACGTTGATTGCTTTTTGGGAATTCATTGCAAGAATATACTTGGCTCTCAAGCATCGAGAGAGTAACAAATAATATAGTGGGTGAAGAGTTTATAACTTACCCAACCTCTATGATATTCTACATCAATTTATTTCTCATTAGAGATCTTTAATCTACAATTGAACAATGCTGATATTGTTAATTTAAGATTGTTTGATTATTGGTAAGGAGAATGTTGCATGAGGGAACTCTTGCATGGATGTGGGAGTGATATAATTAATGAATGGATGACAGAATGAGAAATTTGAGGGAATTATGACTGACATTACTTTTGATAGGAGGAATGAAGTACTCTTACATTTCCCACAATGATTGTACTTAATGCATGCTTCCATGACTACTTGAGAAGACTTTATGGCCAAATCCTTGCATACATTCAATGATTAGTTTTATATGCCAAGGAGGCGTATGGATTTATTTAAGGTACATAGTGGAAAAGAGACGAGTTCATACGTGACATGTGGTGATGAAGGATTTACTTTTCCATACGCCCCCTTTGCCTTTCTATCTAGCATAATCATATCCCATCTTGGACCATTATATATTATATTTTGGCATTAATATTTACATAGCTTGAATTCACTATTGGCAAGCCTACCATTTGGTCAATATAAGTATATTTACTTAATATACTTCTCTAGCGATTCACCACTTTGGCCTTGGTCTTTAGCTTTCTAAGAAGGATCCATACTCACATATTTACATAATTTACACATAGGGTTATTTAATTAAATTCACATAGATTGATCCTTGATATTATATTACACATTTACAATTTATACATAGTATGGTCCAGTACATTCCAGGGATGGAAACTAGGTATTACATTTCCCTCCCACTTGTGATATCATTGACCTTGATGTAGTGTGAGATCATAATATGATGTAGGGTAGTGGAAGGGTTATAGAATGTGATAAAATTTAAACATATATTGATGAACAAATTTCAAGACAACCAATTACCAATGTTCATAATCAGAATTAGGATTTTCCTTGATAATCCCGCTTTGTTATGTCATGGTAAATAGTTCCATAAAGATCAAAATTTGAAACCTTGGTGTAATGGCCGCAAACCTCCTTTTAAACAACTTCTTTATATTTATAAAGTGAATAAAAAACTTCAAACCATACATTTTTAATCCTTGGAATAATAATGCCCTTCAACATACTAAATGAAATATAAAAGTAACCCCAATTAAATGCTCTTCTTTACAAATATTATCCAAATTCCCATTACTAACCTATTTTGAAAAAAACACAACTGCCCTTGGCAAATAAAAAAATAAACCTACCAAAAGAGACTAATCTCCAAAATGTGGTCCTCAAATCACATCAGAATTAAGACCTCTATACCAATCTATCCAGTAATACAAAGAAACAAGGTAAAACATCATGAACCTACCTTATCTCTTCACATGCAGTAGACAAAACATATAGGATGCCATCCCATCATTGACGTTGCATAAAAAACAGACGAAATTGAAATGTTATATTGACACAATAATAAATAATAATAATAAAAATGCATCACTATTCGAAAGATCCACTAGACGTTGCATAAAAACCACATACGGAATTGACTGCTATATTGACAATAAAAAAATGCATCATTATTAGAAAGATCCTCAATACAATCAAGCCGAGTGGGGAATAACATGACTTCCACGTGTCATATACATACAACGAATAAATCAAACGTGAAATACGTGGCGGGTCTGCAACAAGTACGATCTCATCGTATTAAAAAAAGGCAAACGCTTTCCTAATTGTTGTTTTATTATTATTATTTAGTGCCATGATATATAATTTCCACCTCCCTTCTCAGTCAAGATCTCCGTTCTTTTTTTAAAATTCTGTTTAATGATCTTAAAATTCTGTTTAATGATCTACATATGGGAAGTATCATTATCAAATTGAATTGATGGCAGATCCCTGGGGCAAAACAAACGCCGGGCGCGTGCACATATCTCAGACATGAAGTTCGAAAGGAGGTCAGACGAAGTTCGACAATTGGGGAATACCCAATAATTCAGCCAATTCAGTCCTTCCAATATGTAATTCTCCCATTTCCCTCAAGAAATCGAAACAGAGATAGCAGAGGGTTTCAAGGTCGATTCACCTCACCTGCACTGGAAGCTTTAGCTCCTGTAACAATGGGGAAGCCAGGGGGACTTGTCATATCTTTGGCCGGGTTACTTGTTTTGTATTCAGTGGCAATGCCTGCAGTGTCCAAATTTGTGGTGGAGAAGAACAGTTTGAAAGTAATTTCCCCGGATAATTTGAAGGGAAATTATGATAGCGCTATAGGGAACTTTGGCGTCCCGCAGTACGGCGGAACACTTTTGGGAGCAGTGATTCATCCCAAAGAAAATCAGAATGCTTGCAACGCTGTTGGCTCCTTCACTTCCGACGAATCTCGCCCCGGACAACTTCCCATCTTTTTGCTTGTTGATCGCGGAGGTAAGGACGACCAAAATATCAAATTGTGAAATAATCAATAATGATATTTGATTTATTTTTATAATTTTATCATTATTCATATAATTTAAGTTTTTCCCGTACGCGGCTGAAGATTTTGCAGTTTTCGAAGTCTTTAGTGACGTTCAATCCTTTGTCAAAAGTTCCTGTTTTGATACGTGTTCTTTTTGTTTTTAATTTTTTCTAATGTAATTCCCCAAGACGAGTCTGTCCAGTATATAAGGCTCGCCCCAAGGTTTTGGTACAGTTTAGTTTAGTGTGGAGTTTAATTTTTTACTGTAGTGCATTTTATCCCACCAAGATGCAGAATTGACAGCAGGAATTGAAGGTCTATTCAAAATTATTTTAGTCCATTCCAAAGACGTAAAAATTACCCTGTCTCAGCATCATTTTGTAACTGCTGTATATCTCTGATTGCCATATTATTGGTACATGCAATTTTTTCTACACAAGTTAAAAACTTAAAATAGATGGATAACGTTCATAACAACGGAACCTCCAAAATGAGTTGTTATGTGCCTTGTGATAGCTTTTAGAAGCACTCAAAGACTTCATAGCTTCTGCGACTGTAAAATCTCCCCTCCTCTTCCTCCCACCAGATTGACATGTTCTTTTTCTTCACAAGATGTTTCCTATTATCACTTTGCGGTAAGATTGCGGTCCCTTCCCCATTCGAGAATATTACAATGCAATATAGCTGGCTTAAGAAGCTCCCGGTGGGGAATCTGTTCTACCAAAGTGGCCCAGGACTTACACCTGGCCTCTACCACTTAAAATGGACCACTCGTGACGGCTCACAAGGGGCAAAACGTGTCTGTGGGGATTTGAACCTTGGTCGGTGTATTAGAAACGTCCGTTTTACCATCCTAATCATCTAGTTAAAACCTGTCTATGGGGTTTGAACCCTGGTGGGGGTATGAAACACTTCCACTTTGCCATCTAAGTAGCCTCGGCCGGGCAGTGAAACACTTACGCTTTGCCATCTAAGTAGCCTAGGCTGGGGGTGTGAAAGACTTGCGCTTTGCCATCTAAGTAGCTTCGGGTAGGGTATCTTTTCTACCAAATTGCCCAGGACTTACACCTTACACCTGACCTCTGCCACTTTAAATGGCCTGCTCGAGACAGAGAGACAAAATGTGTCTCTGGGGTTTTGAACCTTGGTGGGGTATGAAACACTTCAACGAAGTTCTCGAATAACGTTTTGTTTGTTGTAATATAGTTTGAACTTCTTGCACATCTTTTCCACATACCTCAAAGTGTTTTTTTGTAAGTTAGCTAGTTATCTATTCATATACACATCAAAATTACAAACTGACAGAGGGTGTTAGGCTGTACAGATTCCGGAAGAGAGCCTGCCACCCAATTTTTAAAAAAAAACGAACAAGTCTTTGTTTCCCAATATCTAAGGAGACCTAGTGCTGTATTTAAAAGTCTAAGATCATGACAACTTAATGTAATAGAGTGCCCAAAGGGGCCATGGACACAGTTTATAATAAAAACCAAAGAATACATGTGCACCAGAACACAGTGGATCTTGGAATCAGTCTCCGGGGTCTGAATCCACATTAATTGGAGATACTGGAGTGCTTATCATGTTCCCCCATTTTGACCATTGGAAATTATCAGCTTGGTATGTAAATATTGTGTATATGTTGTGTATGAATTCTAGCGTGGAGCTCAAGGCCAAGGTCCTGCTAGTGATTGCTGGCTTTTAAAAAGGCAAGTATTTTATATTTTGTTAGCCATGTGCTAGTAATGTTAAAGTTTAGTGTTAGGCTAGGAGTTGACATAAAAAATATACTTTAATGCATAAATAGAATTATGAAACAAGGTTAGATTCAGAATAATACTACTTCAATAAATTTAAATTGCAATAAAATCAAACATAATTTTCATCTATTTCAACTTTAACACTCCACTCGTCATTGCGTTAAAGTTGGTCCTTCAGATGATTTACCAAATTCCATGTACAATAACAATATTATAACTGATAAAATAATGTACAGGAGATAGCAGTAATAAAGAACCGTAACAATACTAATCTAGAATTTTTTGAATCAGCTTTATACTCGGATATCTTTAGGTTTTAATGTTGTCATCGAAAAGACAAATTACCTAGATGAACAAATGATGTACCTTGAGAGAGAGCTGTTGCCGCCTAATTTGCACCTCAGATCACGTGGCAGAAATCTTCAAGCCACTGGGTGCGACCTTGGGGGCAAGCAAGAGTCAAGTGATGTCACTTGATCTTGACTCCTCCGTCTAGGCTCTCTCCTAGCGAAGCCAAGGGGGGTGGTCCCTAGTAAAATAAATTGTGGTGTTTAATCTATAACAATACAACAATTAGTCTAGGAGATGAGATCAAATAAAAACCTTGAAACAAAGATAATTGCAAAATATTTTATTAACTAGCATAAATAACATTCCACACAACACAAAGATTAACTTAATAAAGAAAAAAACAAGATTGGCAAAATAGACCAGTGCCAGTGGAGTGCTTGTGTAAAGGGTTGCTAGTGAAGTCTCGTGAAGTATTGCAGTTGTCTCAGTTGATCAGTTTTAAAATTATTAAGTGAGTAATTAGGGAGTGGGTCAATTCTTGGTAAATTTTATTATTAATGTGGTAATGATCTTTCTTATGAAGGGAAAAAGGGTATTCCAGATATACCCGGAGGTACGAGAAATGTGTTCGGATTTACCAAGGAGTGGCTCTCACAGTGACATGTGGGCTAGATGGAGTCGCGAGGCTGTTTTCAACACTACACCAAACGAGGGTGTAGCCTAACGGTAGCATGTGGTCACTTTCTAGTGGTTCCTGCTTCACTTGTAGAATTTCCCCACAACTTAGTACAATCGCATAAGTGCTAGATTTTCACTTGTAGGGATTAATTGATGTGTTTTTCTAATTACTAGTCATTTCAATCCCTTTCTGATTGTCCCACCGATCCAGCCAAAGGCCTGCAGTGGTCACAAGAGCATACGGGGGTCTTGAAGTCTTGGATATTTTAAGTTTTTTAAAGCTAAGTGTGAGTTTTTTAAATCTCGATGCTGATGCTCTCGTTACCGAGAACACAGCTGGATTGATTAATTTTACGTTAGGAACTTAAAATAAACTGGAAAAATAAAGAAAAACTAAAATAAAATTAAAAAAATGAAACAGTGCAAATTCCCCCTGGGGAATGGGTGTGGGCACTTGGCTGCCCACTTGTTTCTCTTTTTACAATGATTAGAAGAGAGAAGGACTTGTGTTCCTTTGTAGAATAGGAACGACAAGTTGTTACAATTAAGGGCCATTGAGAAATGGCCAATGAAAGAAGTTTGAGAAGAGGGGCGTCCGGTTTGACGTGGATCTTTAAAATTTCGCCAGAGTGCCTCTTTATCAGACCAATCTCTGCTGCAAAACAACGAACAAATTTTTATTTAATATGATAGAAAATCAGATTAAAACATAAAAATTTGATAAAAGATAATCAAGTACTTTAAAGATAGAAAATTTTAGGAATCAAACTAGTACTTGCTTGCAATCAGATCTTGAAAAATAAAACTTTAATGATTAGATCTAAATCTTTAAATTTGCATATGTAAATCAGAAAGCTAAGATATTCCAATATTTCAGTGAGATTCGAATATGCAAAAAATGAAAACTAGTAACCAAAATTTGAATTTTTTAAAGTGACGGAGGAAGGAAAAGAAAGATGCCCCAAAGCTTTGAAGCTTGGGCAATGGAGTCCTCAAGTAGAGAGCGGAGGGATTTAAATCTTCTTAAACAAATCGCGGAGATATGGTGAAATCAAACAAGAACCAACACTCTTCCACGCTAGATATCCCTGCACGGCTTGAACAATAATACACCAAAGCGTTATATCCGGGAGTATTTAAGGAAAAGACTAGATAGTATGCATACAAACAAGTAAAACATACAAATCTAAGATCTACTCACATAAATAACTCAGATAAACAAAGAAGAAACTACTTATTTATCCTCTTCTACCAATTATCATTAATTCTTCAAAGGCCGGTTAGAACAACAAAGAATGCAGCAAGAAACTGATACAGTTATACCTCATATAACATAAGAATTCACCACACACTGATGCCCGACACAAGTATGCCTCCAAAGCCTTCACTTTATTTCTCAATGATAATAAACTACAACATACAAGAGCAGAGGTTCAATGCCCAAATCATCCGTCCATAATGAAGAGAGGTTGCCTGCTTAAATATAAATCTAGCAAAGAGAGGGGTATGCATCTCCTCAAGGATGTGCTAGCTCCAAGTGAGTTGGTTGTGGGTTGGAGAAAGGTTGGATTGAGTTGGATAAAGGCAAAAGGAGAAGCAACTTCCAAAACTTTGGAATCCACATCATCCAAACTTCCATCTCTCTTGGGATGTGCTCCCCCACTTGGAGAGGAAAGTTCCAAACTCAAAAAACTCTCTGAATTGGCAACATCTGACTTGTTCCTCTTGCTCGGCTACTTGCAAAAATGATTTTCCAAGTCACCCAACTCTTTTTTGGCAATTATCTTTTATTTTTTTAATTACCGAATTTTTTGATATTTCATTTTTTCTTGGTTTTTTGGGTTTTTCGAGTAATTATTAATTTTGGGGTTAAATAATTACTCGAAAACTTAGGAAAGTGGGTCTAGGGGTTAAGTGGGTGCTCTAAGTTAGAAAATGAGCACCCCCATGGCAAAAGCAACCTCCTAGCCACACTTTTATGACTTTTTACATTTTTACAATTAACTTATAAAAAATAAGCTTGTAAAAACGGAAAAAATAATTTTTTCGGGAAATTAAAAAAACCCATGGGGGACTTAGGACATGTTCATAATGACTCAAAATAATGATTAACACGGTAATATACATCGACACATAGGTTTTAATAACCTCCCAAGGCTTAATTAATTAATTAATGCGATCATTCCAGCTTTGGAGGTTTGGGTGAAAAACTCGAAAATTATTCATCTTTTAAAAACAATAAATAATTAACAAGGAAAAAACACCCTGGAATAATGCATTAATAAATAAGTTCTAAGAAGCCAAACCTTTTACATAAAGTCATCGTGCTAACTCATTTTATTACAATTCCCCATGGGGTATGAACATGTTTAAAAATTTTAAGAAATTGGCCTAGGAAGGCCTGCAAGGACTTCTGAACTCTGAATTTTTAACAAGTGATTGTTCATCTTTGGCAGCTCAGTTAAAAGTCCAACTGAGTGCAACTCAGGTGGTAACATCTGGCTCCTACTGCGGGATGCTTGCTTGATCTGGTCTTTAGGCAAGGAGAGCATGCGAGAACCATAGAATCTCTGGTTTCAATAATCTGTAAAAACATCTCAACTTGATAAGTCAACCTTAGTAGCACAGAATCTTGTAAAATCCAATGAACCATTAAGTTGCTTTATTAGAAAGTCAATGGAAAAACGAAACTTTAACTAAAGAAAAATATTATTATTTGTAAGTGCAGAAAATAAATGCAAAAAGTAAATGCTCACTTTGGGAGCTTATTTTCCTACTTTAAGCATAACATAGTCAAAACATTAAGTGAAATGATAAATCCATTGCAACCACCTTAGCATTTCATAAAAATTAAAATTTTTTCCTTTGTCTTTCGTTACCAGCCAAAGCAAGGACATATTTATTAGAAAGTGCAAACCTGCATGGATATTCAGGATGGGCGGGATGGATGGGAGATCATAAGCATATAACACTTCATCAAATTGCTTCCCAAACTGGAATGAGCTTCCGCAGGCTTCTACTATCCAAGCTTGGATAGCGCTAGTGTACACATCTGCATGGTGAAGAAGGTCAACAACTCCATCACATATATCAAAAGGGCTTGTCGGATGGTAACTCTCCATGTAAGCCCCAGGCTTCTTTAAATCATAAGGAACCTCTGAACTAGAAAATGTTGGCTCAGGCTGACCCTCCATCGACTGTATCAAATTTGACTCTTCGATGCATTGCCTCTCAAAGTATTCATTGCTAATACTTGTGTGTGATTCTGGATGATATGGCTCTGAATGATCATATGAAAAATTTGAATGCTCCTCTTCCATACCGAGACCTCCCCAAGTTTCTAGGTGAAGACTCCCTTCTGTGGACATGTCATAGATGGGACTTTCAATAGAACCTCCAAAAGATTCTGAATAAGCACTCCCTTCTCTTGACATATCGTAAATTGGATTTCCAATAAATTTCCAATAGTCATCATACCCATCCATGCCAGATGTGAGGGGGTCTTCATCCATGGCATCATGCTCCCGGCTATCCATGTCTTTCTCGTGTTCATAACAATCTTCTTCAGAAGATTTGGTTTCAAAAATGTTATAAGGCAGTAAACTTTCCAAACCTTCGTCAACATGTGGAGAACAAGGGCTAGTGTCTTCACACACCAAGATCTTATCATAAGTTTCTTTATAGGCTTCTGTAATGGTTTCTTCTTGAGATAAATCTGGAGAAAAACTGTGATCATTATCAATGGAATATTCATGAGAACACTCCAAATTTTCAATGGTTTCTATTATGGTATCATGAAGAGGATCTTCAATAATATCTTCAATCAAGGAATCTTTATGAACATATTCAATGGGATCACTTGGGATGTGTTGCTCAATCGGTCCCTCTAGCTTTGCCAAATCTTCGTTATTTTCTGTTAAAGTGATATGAGGATGGTTTTCAACAATGTCTCCAAATAAGGATTCTTCAATAAACTCTTCAATGTGATTGTCATGGATGTTCCCATCTTCAGAATTTTGCTGTGTATTGAGAGAGACCTCATATTCTTTAATAAGCCGCTTAATCTCTTCCTTTCTTAAATAACTTAGAGGGACTTCCACACATTCGACGTTGTCTATGACAACATGAGGAAGTTCTTCGATGGGAGTATCATGGATCTTCTCTTCACTAAAATGTTCAAGAGGTGATTCCAAGTCTTCAATTCTTTGTATCATGGAAAAAGGTCCATCATATGTTTCCATGTGATACTCTGTCCCAGATAGGTAGAAGGTAAAGATATTTTCAAGGAACTTTTTCAAACCATTCATACTACCCCTACCATCATGCCACTTATCTAAAAACATCCAAAGGAAGCTTGGAAAGGAGGTTATACATTTATTAGGAAGGCCTTGATAGAACCAACAACTAGCATCTCCCTGAAAAGTACCAGCAAACATTTCCATCATATTGTCCTCATAAAGAACATTGGAGTCAGCCAACAATTGAAGGAAAGACTTGATATGCCAGATCGCCGAATCACCATAATTTCCATGAAAGACTGGAAGCCATTTATATACATCCCCCACACCATGACCAAAGTTAGGAAAACCCGGGATGTTTGAGAAATCGATAGGCTGAAAAAGTCCGGCTATCTGGGCACCACACTGCTCCCTTAATTCATCCATATAAAAAATTAATAGTATGCATTTGATATAACCATTGAACCTTGTACTGAATAGGTGGGGATGTCAAGTGATGAGCCTTAAAGGTTTTAATATGTTGCATGGGCTCATCTACACACAACAAAACTTCACAAGTTTATGAGATAACAGGGTTTTATCCCTTCAATGGAGTTGCCACGTGAGAAGAAAAAATATGCATTTAAAACTTTCTCACAAAAATTTTCCTTTTGCTTTTCCTTTGTAAATTATTAAAAAGAAAAAGGTTAGTGGAGTCGCCAGATGGAAAATTAAAAACTAATATAAAAAATCATCAAACAAAGGAAAAAGCAAAAAGAGAAAACAAAAGTCGTACTCTGGGAATAGAAAGATTTATCCCCAGCAACGGCGCTAAAATGTTGCCGCCTAATTCGCACCTCGAATCACGTGGCAGAAATCTTCAAGCCACTGGGTGCGACCTTGGGGGCAAGCAAGAGTCGAGTGATGTCACTTGATCTTGACTCCTCTGTCTAGGCTCTCTCTTAGCGAAGCCAAGGGGGGTGGTCCCTATTAAAATAAACTATGGTGTTTAATCTATAACAATACAACAATTAGTCTAGGAGATGAGATCAAATAAAAACCTTGAAACAAAGATAATTGCAAAATATTTTATTAAATAGCATAAATAACATTTCACACAACACGCAGATTAACTTAATAAAGAAAATAAGCAAGATTGGCAAAATAGACCAGTGCCGGTGGAGTGCTTGTGTAAAGGGTTGCTAGTGAAGTCTCGTGAAGTATTGCAGTTGTCTTAGTTGATCAGTTTTAAAATTATTAAGTGAGTAATTAGGGAGTGGGTCAATTCTTGGTAAATTTTATTATTAATGTGGTAATGATCTTTCCTATGAAGGGAAAAAGGGTATTCCAGATATACTCGAAGGTACGAGAAATGTGTCCGGATTTACCAAGAAGTGGCTCTCACAGTGACATGTGGGCTAGATGGAGTCGCGAGGTTGTGTTCGTTTGGGTGTAGCCTAATGGTAGTCTGCGGTCACTTTCTAGTGGTTCCCGCTTCACTTGCAGAATTTCTCCACAACTTAATACAATCACATAAGTGCCGGATTTTCACTTGTAGGGATTAATTGATGTGTTTTTCTAATTACTAGTCACTTCAATCCCTTTTTGATTGTCCCACCGATCCAGCCAAAGGCCTGCAGTGGTCACAAGAGCATACGGGGTCTTGAAGTCTTGGATATTTTAAGTTTTTTAAAGCTAAGTGTGTGTTTTTTAAATCTCGATGCCGGTACTCTCGTTACCGAGAACACAACCGGATTGATCAATTTTACTTTAGGAACTTAAAATAAATTGGAAAAATAAAGAAAAAACTAAAACAAAATTAAAAAAATGAAACAGTGCGAATCATCCCTGGGGGGATGGGGTGTGGGCACTTGGCTGCCCACTTGCTTCTCTTTTTACAATGATTAGAAGAGAGAAGGACTTGTGTTCCTTTGTAGAATAGGAACGACAAGTTGTTACAATTAAGGGCCTTTGAGAAATGGCCAATGAAAGAAGTATGAGAAGAGGGGCTTCCGGTTTGACTTGGATCTTCAAAATTTCACCAGAGTGCCTCTTTTTCAGACCAATCTCTGCCGCAAAACAACGAACAAATTTTTATTTAATATGATAGAAAATCAGATTAAAACATAAAAATTTGATAAAAAATAATTAAGTACTTTAAAGATAGAAAATTTTAGTAATCAAACTAGTACTTGCTTGCAATTAGATCTTGAAAAATAAAACTTTAATGATCAGGTCTAAATCTTTAAATTTGCATATGTAAATCAGAAAGCTAAGATATTCCAATATTTTAGTGAGATTCGAATATGCAAAAAATGAAAACTAGTAACCAAAATTTGATTTTTTTAAAGTGACGGAAGAAGACAAAGAAAGATGCCCCAAAGCTTTGAAGCTTGGGCAATGGAGTCCTCAAGTAGAGAGCGAAGGGATTTAAATCTTCTTAAACAAATCGTGGAGATATGGTGGAATCAAACAAGAACTAGCACTCCTCCACGCTAGATATCCCTGCACAGCTTGAACAATACTACACCAAAGCGTTATATCCGGGTTAAAGCAGTAACAAGAGCTTAAGAGGGTTAAAGCAGTAAGGATACAGACCTCAGATTCTTAGTCAACAGGAAGAGAAACTTCAATCAATTACATAGGCTTTAGCAACACACCAGCAGAGAGATATAGTCACGCTGAGCAGGGACACACAATCATGCTGAGCAGGTGGAACACAGTCACACTGGTAGGGACACACAGTCACACTGGTAGGGACACACAGTTATGCTGAGCAGGGAAGAAACCGCGGTCATGTTGGTGGAGGAGAGACACGGTCACGCTTGGAAATATAACATAGAGAGACATAGTCACGCTTGGCAAGATAACATAGTCACGCTAGCAAGACACACAGTCACACTAGCAAGGACACATAGTCACGCTGAACAGGGAAGAGACACACAGTCACCTGAGCAGGGAAGAGACATAGTCATGCTGAGCGGAGAACACAGTCATGCTGAGAAGAGAAAACAGTCATGCTGAGCAGGGACACACAATCATGCTGAGCAGGGAAGGGACACACGGTCATGCTGAGCTGGGAAGAGACACACAGTCATGCTCAATCACGCTAAGCAGGGACACACAGTCATGCTCAATCACGCTAAGCAGGGACACACAGTCATGCTGAGCAAGGAAGAGACACATGGTCACGCAGCGGAGAACACAGTCACGCTGAGCAGAGATCACAGTCACGCTAAGCAGGGAAGAGACACACGGTCACGCTAAGCAGAGAACACATTCATGCTAGCATGAGGAACAGTCACGCTAGCACGAGGAACAGTTACGCTAGCAAGAGGAGAGACACAGTCACGCTGGCAGAGGAGAGATAGTCACGTTGGCGGAAGGGGTCACGGTTAGCAGCAGTAAAACAGTCCTTGACTCCAAACCCAGGTAAATGAGATACGTCTACTTGGATAATCACATTTAAGGATAAAACTTGCTTTTATAAGGGTCTTAGCTTTTAGAGTGTTAACCAATAAAACATAAAATACAATTAGGTTGACTTAGAAAAGGTACCAAAGGTCCTAATGGTCATATTAAATAAAACCATAAAATAAAGTGGTCCAATGATCTTATAAAATAAAACCATAAATAAAATTTGACTTGTCACTTAGGATAGTATACCAATGGTCCAAAAATTAAAAACCATAAAGTAAAAGTCATCATACCAAAGGTACATAGTGCACACAATAAGAGTGTTAGGGACAAGTAAGATAAAGGACCATAAGTCAACTAAAGGGGGTCACAATAAGAAGGTAAGACAACCCTCATATCGACAAGATCAAGGTGTACCATAAAGGTGGACAAACAACTCCTTTTACCTATAGGACCAACAGGACCAAGGACTTTAATCTTTTCTCTCTCTCTCAAGGTACATTGTTTCATATATTTTTATCGTCACTGTATAAGGGGAAGATCCAAATTGGATGATGCGATCCTTTGGTCCTCGATAGTGCTCCTAAGGGTTAGGTGCTAGTGACATCATTAAGGGGTGGCTAGTCCTTTGAGAAACAACCTAGCAATAACCGATTAGGAGAGAGGACATCACACATCATCATCTTGGTCTACTTGACCAAGATTCACTTGGTTAATTGACCAAGAGTGCTCCTGCAGGAACTGCTTGGTCCCATACCAAGTATCTACTGGTCCTAGACCAGAAAGCCTCTGTCTCGACCTGCAGAATTTTCTTGGACATTGTGTCCAAGAAACTGTCTAGTCCCATACTAGAATACCCTAGAGACTTATAGGGGCCCTAACCACATGTTAGGGACTTTGCCATGGCCTCAACCTGCTTGGTCCCAGACCAAGAACCCCAGGAGACTATTGGGGGCCCTAGGGTACCTTCTAGGGTCTTACTCTGCCCTAGTTAATTGACTAGGGTACCATCCTCCCTGAGAATGGGTCTTGTAGCTGCACTAACTTTAACAAGTAAGCCATGGAAAATTGTAAAAGCATGTAAATACTTTTTTAATGCAAATAGAATACCAAGAGTTGGCTATGGAAGCAACTAAAATGAGAGAGTTGTGTGTATCCACTAGGGAGAGGTGAGGGGGTTGTGGGATTGAACCCATTGTTTCCAAATGTCATCGTGAGAACCATCTTGAGTCCTTTACTGATATTTAATTTTGCTGTAAGAGGGTAGCTGAGAAATCAACTCATGAATTTAATGGACAATGGGTAAACTTAGAAATTCGTATGGCAGAGTATGGGCTCAATTTACTTGACCTAAAAGTCAATTTCCCTCATGGGAATTCATTCTTGATCAACCCCATTCCACTGTGGAACAATGAGACAGGAATTCTTAGCTTGTAATGCATTTCCAACAGGGAAAAATTGCAAAAATTGTAACTAGAAATCAAGCCCTGTTTTAGAGTGTCCAGAAATTGACATGGACGGTGAAATCCAGTGGGGGATACATAGACATAACCCATGCGACGAATTTGAGAGTGTAAAAGACTAGAAAATTTATGGGAAGACACAAATTTGTGAGCCAAGAAGTTGAATTTCGTGATTGAGAGTCAAGTGGCCATAATTCAGACAAATCCAAGAGTGGATCGACTTGGGAGAGAGATCAGAGGTCGAATTTGTTTGATAAACCTAGTGAAGGCAAGACTCTATAAATGTTTAGCAGCTTGGATCTTTCTATGCCCACCCTGAAGAGCACTAGAGGGAAGGGGTGCTTGAGGGACTTTGTAGCAGAGAAGGGGACCTTCCTTGTGTTGGGTGTGGTAGGTATTGTGGGTGCCAAGGATGCTTGATGCCAAATTGAGATGCTTGTAGCTTTGTGGTTGGGCTCACTGGCTTAGCTATCTCCTTTCCTATCTCCTTGCATGCTTGACAAACCAGCTGTCTGCTGGCTTAGCATGAGTGATTGTGCCTATGGCTGTGAGTGAACATGAGTAGTTCGTCTTTAGTGGATACATTGCCCAGCTCAGGGGCGGTCTTTCAACTGAAAGAATATAGGCTGGACAGAGACTTACGGTTGGGTGGAACGTTGCTCTTCCATAGCCGGTTGCTTCGGAAATTTCAATTAAAAGATAAGTTTTTACTGTTGTTTCCAAATATGATAAATTTGTGTATTATGAATGACTGTTTATTTATGCTAAATTGAATGAGATGGCCTAGTTTGAATTATTCATTTGGATGCTTGTGCATAGCATGAGAATGAGTTTATCTCTGTGTATGATTCCTTTGTTATGCTTGTGATGACTATGTTGATAAATGCATGTTGTGTGTGCGAAATGAAATTATTTTCTGCTGTGTATTTTATTTTTGCATTTGCACACACATTTAGAAGTTCTTGAAATTCGTAATTTGGTCATGGGGGCGAAATTTAGCACCCCGCACATTGTTCATGTCTCCCTCCGTGGGTCGGATTGAAGGGAGGGAATGTGTCATCTCACATCCCCAGCCTGGCCTTCTTCCTCTGCCTCTGTTGCCTCATCATCTTCTGTCCCCGCTGCCTCTGCTTCTGCTACAGCTACAGCCCCCATTACTTTATCATTCCCTAGTTCAAAGCCCCATATAGCGTTAATCACGGTACCATACTTTGAGTCCAGTTGGTCCAGCCTCTGAAGAACAGTGTCCTCTTGGAGCCCTCTACTCTCAATTCCACAAGCAATTAGTTCCTTTATATGTCAATATAGATCCACTGCTTCTCGAGAAGCTAGTATCTGGAATAAGGTTCCCAATATCTGTGTCTACCTCAGCATGGGCAGTTCTGCATCTTTTCATTCTGACCCTATCCTTCATGTTTTCAACCTCTCTTCTCACTGTTTCAGAATGGTGAGTCTGGTAGGAGGCAGCAATGGCTGCTGTCTCCCTTGTCTTCTTCATGCGAGGAGAGGGTCCTTATCCTTTATGCTTTCATCCCCTGCTGTCTCCTTTAGGTGGTCTCCCTCTCTGCTTTTCTCCATTCTCTCTGTTCCTCATGCTTGTAGCCTTGCAAACTGACACCGATTTGCTGTAATTCATGGACAGAGCCCTAGACACCAGATTGGTGAACCCTTCCGAATGCACATTCATTGGGCACAACCTCTCTACTTTGAACCCGCTTTCATGTGTTTCCTTGGTCATCATCATGGTAAGTAATGCATATTTCTGGGAGAATTCTCCCTGTGTTCTACTGTGGTAGCCAGAGTACCCTCCAGACAAGTGATCTGTCAGGAGGAAGACAATCATGAAAACCTTTGTGTACTGAATCATTCCACCTCACCTCTGCTTGATACCTGCAGTTCCATCACCACCTGCTCGAGTGTCCTTTGGCCAGGTGGCAGTGTCCACCACTCTCTTCCCTATCACCCTATCTGGCGATGTTGTTGTGCAAAGTTGATCAGAGGCAGGGGATCCTTTTTGTATTTCTCATGAAAGTTCTCTTTGGCAAAGTAGCATTTTCTAGATTATAGGCATAATACAATTGTCACTTGATATCATGTATATATTTTGCATGCCAAAATTGCAGGACTTTCACTTAATAATGAAAGCTCACGATAATAATATTTTCTCAGCCTGTTGTGTTTGACACACTTCTTTTAAACATAGTGTACAGTTTTCTGTTCAGTGTTGGTGGTGTGTTGCCTTTAAAATCAGTAATTTACCCGTTACTAACTTAAGCTGTAGCATTTCAGATTGTTATTTTGCTTTGAAGGTTTGGAATGCACAGAATGCAGGAGCAGCAGCAGTCTTAGTTACTGACAATAAAGTTGAATCTCTTATAACCATGGACTCACCTGAAGAGGACAACACAGCAGTTGAGTATTTGCAGCATATTACTATTCCATCTGCCCTTATTGAGAAAAAATTAGGCGATAAGTTGAAGAAAGCTCTAAGTAATGGGGAGATGGTTAATATTAATCTGGACTGGAGGGAGTCACTTCCACATCCTGATGACCGTGTAGAGTATGAATTTTGGACAAACAGCAATGATGAATGTGGGCCAAAATGTGACAGTCAAATTGAATTTGTGAAGAGTTTTAAAGGATCTGCTCAGATGCTTGAGAAAGGGGGTTATACACTATTTACTCCTCACTACATAACATGGTACTGCCCCCAAGCCTTTGTTTTGAGCAAGCAGTGCAAATCTCAATGTATCAATCATGGCAGGTACTGTGCCCCAGATCCAGAACAGGATTTCAGCCAAGGTTATGATGGCAAAGATGTCGTTATTGAAAATCTGAGGCAACTGTGTGTTTTCAAAGTTGCAACTGAAAATAAAAAGCCCTGGGTCTGGTGGGACTATGTAACTGATTTCCACATTAGATGTCCAATGAAAGAAAAGAAATACAACAAAGATTGTGCAGAGAAAGTGATAACATCTTTAGGTGGGTAATTGCCTTTGGCTTTTCTTAGATGGCAAGTGGCAGTCAATATTTCTTCTATTTTTTTCTGGGAAACTATATTGAGACAGTGTATCTAATGGCCCTCAAATGGTTTTCCTACCATAACTGTTTGTTTCTTGACAGGCCTGGACAGTAAGAAAATAGATGAATGTATGGGAGATCTGGAAGCAGATGCTGAGAACAGTGTGTTGAAAGCAGAGCAAGATGCGCAGGTTGGATTCCATGTACCATTTTCTACTTCCCAGAGATGTATTGACATATCAACTTTCTTAAGTTGATTCAATGTTTGTATGTTTTTCATTGGTTAGCGTAAATATATCTGTTATCTTGCTCACCTTCTAGGGTTTGACAGTGTATTTTTGAATGCTGCAATAATTGGTCGAACATTGTGTCATAGGTTGGACATAATTCTCGAGGTGACGTAACTATATTGCCCACTCTTGTTATCAACAACAGACAGTATAGAGGTGGGCCTTCATCTGTGTGGGATGTTTATTTTTGGAAGTGAATAATATTTTATTCTAACTCTTTTTATGTCTGGCAGGAAAATTGGAGAAAATTGCCATTGTAAAGGCAATATGTGCAGGTTTTGAAGAAACAACTGAGCCAGCTGTTTGCTTGAGCGAAGGTGAGCCATTTCAGAATGTGACTATCTCTTTAGAGTTTTGGCTTTAGTGTACAGAATGAATATTTAAAGTGGAGCCTTTACTATATGCAGGCATACAGACAAATGAATGTTTGGAAAATAATGGTGGGTGCTGGCAAGATAAAAGAGCAAATATCACTGCATGCAAGGTACATGGTTGACACATTGAGCCAGAGTCGGGTTGTTTCCAAGTTATTACAAGTCAACTTTTCTCACTAATCAGATTACAATTACTAAGTAGCAAGAATGCATGGTGCATTTGTGTCTATAAAAGGATACTTTTCGGGGGCGAGTTTGCGAGTGTCCCATTATCAATGGAGTGAAGTTTCAAGGTGATGGATACGGTTATTGTGAAGGTAAGTTTTCTTTATTTATCATTGTTGGTAGCTACATTTTTTTTTCCAATGGTGTTGGTTGCTACATTTATCATCGTCAGTCGTTACATTTATCATCCGAGTATTTGAGCCAGCAGAAGTTTTGTTAAGTAATTATTTCTAATTTATTTTCTTTTATTCTTTCTCTGAAGAATGCTTTCCGGGTTTAGTTCTCAATTTCAATTGTTTGGAAATAAGTATGGGAATCCTTTTACAATTCACAACTTTTCTTCATCTTCTTCCTCTACTTCCACCTCTGTTTCCAAGTGGTCACTAGGGCTTCCTCTCTCCCCTCTCATTCTGTACATACGATGATGAAGATCCCTTTATCATGTTGTATTTATCCCTATGTTTTTGGCTATTTCTCTTATTCAATAGTTTAAACTTCATTTTACTTTATTTTATCTTTTAGCTACTAGGAGCTGCTTTGGCACTCCCACAGTTTGTCACTGCTGGATTGTACTTTTGAGTTTCAATGACCTGCTTATAAGTTTTTTGGGTCATTCGTAGACTCTAAAGTCTAAACAATTATGGTATTACCTTATCTTATTATCAAAAGAATTTTCTTTTGCAAGCATTTTGGTTTTATCTTTCTAAGTACATTGGTTTGTTTTGATTTATGTTACACCAGGGGACATGGATATGTGGGGATGCATACCGAGTATGTCTAGACAACACCCTTCAAATTTCAAGTGATGGTAGGGTACACTGGGGGTAGGACAAAGGTGGCTCTTCCAAAATATATAATGTGAAAATATATTAATGTAAATTTTAAAAACATAATAATTAATAATACATACTTGATACTTGATACTTGATACATACCAATGATTGTTTGGTGTTGAATCCAATGAAAACACCCTGCAAATCCATTGCTGTTATGGGTTTTCAGTGAAAACCACTGCCCAACAACAACAAAATGAATGCCCAACGCTAGCATATGATTGCTGTGATTTAATTTTGTGTTTGTTGGTTTATTGAGTGTAGGAGGGTTGGTGGGACCTAGAAGAAAAGGGTGGGAAACTAGTAATTAGGTCTTGGGGCTTTAAAAAAATCAGCATAGATACATCCTAACTCTGGCTCTTTCAAGCAGCGAGAGGGATCAAATTCCTTGAGGTGCAAACCACATTTAGAGTCCTAAGCTTGAGGAAAGGTTTGCCCCTGAAGGAATTTGATCCCTCCTGGCGCTTGATAGAGCCAGAGTTAAGATGGAACTATGTTGGTTCCATTCGCAGTGGCTGCATCAAAACAATGTTGCATAAAAATCAAAATTACCACATTGAAATCATTTCATCCAAAATTAAAAGAAATTATTTACATGATCAAATGGTGAAATAAAGTAATAATCACGCTCAATGATAATACATGTGAAAGAATGTAATGGAATTTAATGATGAATTACATATATATTATAGAGTGATCAATTTCAATCTATCTTCCTCTGCTTTTCTTAAATCCAGTCCTATCTCATTTGCCATCTTCTCATATTGATCATATGATCTTCCTCTGCTTTTCTTAAATCCAGTCCTATCTCATTTGCCATCTTCTCATATTGATCATATGTGAAAGGAGGTTGAATTGGAACACCATTTTGTTGTTGTAAATGTAAGTTTGGAAGATTATTCATTTTGTTGTATTCTTATTTTATTATTGTTATATTGTTATTGTACCTCCTTCGGAGATGTTTTCCTCTGTTTAGAGATATTATTATACTTGGTCATGTAAGAATATCGAGGTAAAACCTCTGTTGTAAGTCGGGGCAATAGTCCCCAAAAGAGTAATGTAAAATGTATTTTTTGGTCTTTCATAAGAGAAGTCGACCTGTTGGGAAAAACGTCACCCACATGAAAGAGTATGTATAGGGAGGCACCCTCCCTCATTTGGACAAACAGCAAGTGCAAGCAAGTTTGCTCCAAGGAAGAGAAAGATAAGTTCGTTGGGAAGAAGAGGAAGCTGTAGAAGTGACCTTATATCTTGGGTTTCTATCTTTGTTTGACATTGTACTAAGTGCCGAATCTATACTGAAGAAGTTGCTAGTTTTTTCCTTGAGAAATTGTTTTTCAAAATCTTTGTGTCTCTTTTGTGTTGTGCTTGTCTATCTTTTAGTGATCCTATTGCATTAGATTATAGATCTAACATATTTGAATTAAAGTGCAAACTCTGACATGGTATCAGAGCCACCCTGAAAGAAGGCATTGTGCAACTGTGGAAACTAGGGCTTTCAAGTTCTAGCACTTTTCTTCACAAATTTTCCAGAAAAGAAGGCGAAGCCAATTCTCCTCAAGGAGGTGCATCTTTTGGTGGAGGCAGATTCCAGTTTGAAGGAGTATCGGTTTTTTTTGACTGCGGGACACTTTGGGACACTACAGGAAGGAGCTAGGGCATCAATTTTTTGGAGCTTCCCTCCACATAATTTGGAAAAGGACACCACTGGACAACTCACCTCAAGGAGACACATCTTTCTATCTAGGCAGAATTTCAAGATTCCAAGTTTGAAAAATTAGGGTTTCTTTGTCAAACCCTAGGTCAGCCAGGTCAACAAGCACTTTGGGCATCTCAAATTTGTAAGATCTTTTTCCATTTTATTTCCATTTGAGGTTCTCATATCAAAATGATGAATCACACCAAGCTTGAGGATACGCTTGAAGGGGTTGACAATTTTCGAGCATGGAATTATAGAATTTCTCTAATCTTAGAAGAAAAGACTTGGACAAGTATGTCATTGCAGAGGTTCTAGAACTTGAGGGAGATGATGCCAGAGCAAATCGCAAGAAGAATATGATTAGAGCCAAGAGGATTATTGCAGACTCCATCAAAGACCATCTCATCCCTCATGTCTCATCATTGAAGACTCCTAAGTAGATGTTCGATGCTTTGATCAAATTATTTGAAGGAAAGAACATCAATCGGAAGATGACCTTGAGGAATCAACTCAAGAATGTGAAGATCCAACACTCAGAAACCATCCAGTCTTACTTCACAAGGGTTTCTCAAATCAAGGAACAACTTGAGACCGTTGAAGAAAATGCCAAAGAAGGAGAGATCGTGATGACTACTTTGAATGGTCTCCCAAGATCATGGGACTCATTCATCCAAGGGATATGGACTAGGAAGAAGCTAATCAAGTTCAACAGATTGTGGGAGGAATGCACCCAAGAAGAAGCTCGATTGGTGTCGAGAGAAGAGAAGATGGGAGCAAAAGATGATCAAGTGCTAACAACTCATGCAAAGAAGGAAAGAAGCAAGAGGGAGGATCACACCCACAAAAGGCCTGAAAGATTCCAAGAGAATCATAGATCTCAAAGGGACTACTCCAGTCTTAAATGTTTCACATGTGATGAGAAAGGCCACTTTGTTAAAGTTTGCCCCAGAAACAAATGATCCACTAGGACAAACAAGAAGAGGCATCATGCTCACATTGTTGAAGAGGATGAACTAGAAAGGAAAAGAGCAAAAGAAGATTCCTCAAATGATGACGAATATGTACTTTAAGGATTCAACCCATGATGATGAAGATAATGCTTTATGGACTTGATTTGAAGAAGAACCTCTTATTTGGATAAGAAGGGATATAGTTGTGAATGAAGAAGAAGGGAGACTCAGAACCAATACACTGTCCTATGCAAACTATTGTGCAGAAGACTTGCTCAGCATTACCGATCATGAGTAAGATGGACACAGGTCTTCAGAATCATATGATCGATTACAACACACTATCAAAGACTCCAACAATACCTGCAAGAAGATAAGGATTAAGAGGGAGTCCACCAAACAAACAAAAAAAGATAAGTATTTGAATGGTCATTTCCTATATATCTAGTTGCTCAAGTGATATTGTTCAGTTGTGTACATATTTTTGTTCCTAGATTGAGGAAATGTATTATGCATGCTTGAGTGTTTGCATTGACGAACAATATACTACTAATATGCATGTGATGGGTAAGTGGCCTATGGTGTTGTACAACATTCAATTGAAACTTTTTTGCCGACATGTTTAGAGTAGTGCACACTCTTAATTATGTTCTGGTATAGATGGATGGAATCTAGAAAGTTACCATATGTATACGGGATATGGATGAATGTTGTGTTGTAGCATTGGCTAAGATAGTTGCATAACTGTGTGACATATGCCTTTATGCATAAGAATTTGTCATTAGCAATATGTTTTTGAAAGATATGAAATGTCTCTAATCATGCAACTAAATTTGACTTGTAGGAATGATCGTATGCAATCACCTACAAGAGAAGAATGATGAGGCTTGTTCTGAAGAACAAGTGACGACGGTTCGGCCATAACACTCGAAGATTCACTCCAACAAAGTACAGGAAGAGGAACCTGAAGCTCCTAGAGTCAGAGGCATAGATATAGAAGAGGAGACTTAAGAAAACATGATGGTCATGAGATGATCGAGCCACAAAGACTTGTAGATATACCTTGAGAGGCGGACATCTACAAGAGAAGACCAACTTGGGCCCAAGAGATCATACACGATGAAGAAAAGTATGGTGTTCCAGACGAGGATTCCAGAGAAAGAAACAGGACTCGGACACACTCTAGTTATGTGGCACTATTGCTTGACATCATTGATGTAGAGCCTTCCAGCGATGAAGAAGCAGTCGAGAAGAAAAAGTGGAAGGATGCTATGATCAAAGAATACCAGTCGATCATGAAAAATGAGGTTCCTAGACATGAAGGGAAGTTTGTAGTGTCTTCCTAGAGGATCTACAAGATCAAGCATGCAGCAGACGACTACATCGAGAAATACAAAGCAAACGTTTGTGGTTTCACTCAGAAAGAGGGAGTCGATTATGACAAGACGTTTGCTCCATTGACTAGACACACTTCTTCAGTGAAGTAGAAGTGCATATCGAGCAACCTTCAGGACTTGGGAATCTCTATAGAGAACCACATGTGTGCAAAAGGATTTGTACAGAATCAGAAGTCACCCATGGGAAAGCACATACAGTTACATGAGGAGCTTGAGGATCACTTAGAGTGATGGAGATCTCAACCTTTGCTACAAGGTGTTACCACCTCAGTTGTACTTAGTGTTTTTTTATCAAGTGATCCTAGTGAACTGGACAAGGATAACTTGTTTGGACTTCAGAAGACCTTCAGTCTTGCTTCTTGGAAGATGTGTTGTACTATATCACATGTTCATACCCCATGGGGGGATTGTAATAAATGTTCTAGCATGATAGTGTCTGTAAAAGACTCGGTCTCTTAGACTTTATTTGTCAATCCGATCAACCCAGGGTGTTTTTTCCCTTGGTTATTATGGGTTGTTGAATAAACGACTGATAATTTCTGAGTTTTTCACTCCATACCTCCAAAGTTGGGGTGGTCTGCTTGGCATTTAGGCCTATTGAGGTTATTAGAGTCTTATGTGTCAATGTATAAACATGCTAGACATCATGGTTGAGTCATATGAACATGTCCAAGTCCCCCTAGGTTTTTTTCAACTTTCTTAAATTTTAAATTTTTTCAGTGTTTTTTATTAAAATTTAATTTTTCCAAAACTTAGGCTATTTTTTAATAGTTTAATTGGAAAAATTGATTTTGTAATAAAAGTGGGCCAAATAATCAGTTTCAGTCATGTAGGTGCTCATTTTCAAGCTAAGAGCACCATGTAAACCCATGGACCCACTATTTCCTAGTTTTAAGTGATTTTCCATCACTCGGGTCAGAAAGCCCCAAAAATCTATTATTGATTATTTTAATTAATAAATTGATGAATAATGGAGCAAATCCAAAATCATAGATCAGTGGATTCTCAGCCGATTTGATTGAAATTAGTCAGATCTGAACTAGATTGACTGGATCTGACAAATCCTTGACTGATGGGGGTGATCTGGATAGATCCAGAGTTGATCTTCAACATCCTTTATGGGGAATTTTGCCCTCCCTCTCTCCTCCACACGTTTTGGCTCATCTGGATGAGTTTTGGTGGATGCTTCAGTGAACAGGTTGAGGTGTCGGTCAGATCAGCCCCCCGATTGACATTTGCACTCAATGAGACTCAGATCTGGCTCAGTTAGACACAGATCAGGCATTGATTGACTCTCCATCAGCTGATTTGATCTATCTCCTTGGGATTTGTGCCCCCCTGGGCTGGATCTCCTATTTTTTGTATAAATAAAGCACAAGCTGCCTCTTCCAAGCTAGTTAGAACTGCGATTGAGGTGCTGCTGCTATTGTACTGTTGTTATTGTTCATTTGAAATAAAGAGAAGCTTTGGAGGCAAGACTGTGTTTTGCCATTGTATGTGTGGATGATCATTGCCATTTTTTTACTGAGGTAACCTGTATCTGTGTTCATAATTTGCTAATTGCTTGTGGATTCGTTGCTAAGATTGATAATAAGCTTATTATAATCTTGATAGGAAAGGTGCTTTTCAATAAGTTTATTGGCCATCCCTTTCCTTTGATGCATGTTTAGAGATCTAGATTTAGCATGTTCTATAAGCTTATATGCATGTTATTCTGAATCTCTGTGTATGTACTAATCAGATCTCATAAGTTTTTCGGTAAGTTTTTTGATTTCAGCTGAGCTGCAGGTTCTTAGATTGGAGAGGATGCTGATCTAGTTTGCTTCTTCACTCTCTCCAAAACCTTCCAAAGGCATAGTCCCTCGACATTCCACCTGAAAGCTCCACGGTGGATCTTCAAGGCTACCAGCATTTCTCTCCTCCTCTTCCTCCTTCAAAATCAATTCTTTTACCCGGTTACTTTGTTCACAGCTTTGATATTGTTTAGATCTATCATCTTAAAGTAAATTTAACATAGATCTATCTTCTCAAAGCCCATAATCTAGATCTTGTTCTTAAAAGGTTTCATAGGCATTCTAGATCTAGCTTTAGGGAAATCATCTTTTTTGCATGGAATTTTAAAGAGAATTTGTAGCTTGCATGCATTAGATTTCTGTTATAAAAGATAAATCTAGCAATTAGTGCACATCATATTGGCTGCCTAAAAGGCAAGCCAAGATCCCAAGGAAAGCTTGCTTTCCTTGGTTCCTTTTTTACCTTTTTTAACTAGTTTTTACTTAGCTTTTTTTGGTTAAAAGTAAGCTGACCCAAAGGTACTTTCTGAGTGCTTTTGGGCATATTTCAGTCTAATAAGCTTGCTGGTTTTTAGTAGGTATAACAGAAAAGAGGAGGAGCTGCTGCTCGAAAGTGACTTTTGGGCCTTCTGAATCCCCCCAGGGGTCTCCCTTTTTGACTGAAATCTTTAATTTTTGCACTTTGTAAGCTCTTGGTTTCATTTTGTATAAGAATCAAGAGGCATCATATCAGTTTGCTGATATTGTAACCGTTGGTAATAAAAATAATTTTGAATAGGCTCTTTCGAGCCCATTCCCCATTCCCCCTGGGGGGATTTGCGTTCGTGTCATTTTTGGCTTTTCGTTCATCTTTTTTCAATCTAGCGTAGTATTAATCTGCAGGGTAGTATACTTTGATTTAAAATCAATTCCATATTCCATTTCTATTGGTTTCAAAG
>LPNX010368352.1:395737-606905 GCA_001517045.1 Pseudotsuga menziesii
GGGTCTACTCCCCTTGGCTTCGTTAGGAGTTGATCCTAAACGGAGGAGTCAAGAATAAGGTGACAGCCTTGACTCGAGACTTGCCCCCAAGGACACACTGAGTGGCTTGAAGATTTCTGTCACGTGACCCAGGTGTGTGAAAGGCGGCAACACAAGGTTGAAGATGGAAGCCTACAAAGTACGAGAAGCTCACATATGCATGCAAAAGGAACCTTCAAAGTTCAAGATGGAGGATCTTGGTATCCAGTAACCTTGAAAGATGACATAAATGGATACACAGAAGCAGAGGAGACTACCAGCCACTCCAGTACAGAATGCCCCGATGCAGAGAGTACAAGATGCAGAGGGAGGATGGTGCTCCGCTTCAGAGGGAACGACTACAATATATCTCAGAGTTTGAGAATCTTGACATGATTCTTAGGATTAGAGGCGTAGCAAAATCTAGAGGAGATTTCCCCTAGTCGAGGAAAATATGTGGTCGAGATGTTGGATTGCGAGGCTACACCGATGGCATCGAACTTGAAGTTGCAGTGCGATCCTACTTCAGAGACAATTGATACCATGATGATTGGTTTGTTGATGTGCTTGACGAACATGAGGCCAAACATATGCTTTACTGTGAACACACTAATCCAGTTTTCGACAGATCTGAGACGTGTTCATCTGGTTGCCGCAAACATGTATTGAGGTACTTGAAGGGTACAATTGAGTATGGGCTCAAGACTCAAGTATGCGACAGATCAGAAGATTAACTTGCACGGTTATGGTACAATTGAGTATGGGCTCAAGTATGCAACGTATCATAAGATTAACGTGCATGGTTATGTTGATTCGGATTGGGCAGGTAGTGCCATGGATAGGAAAAGCACTTTAGGATGTTGCTTCAGTTTGGGATTCGATATGATCTCTTGGTTTAGTAGGAAGCAGATGAGCGTAGCACTAAGTATAGCTAAGGTAGAGTATATTGCAGCTTGTTCAACAAGTTGTGAGGTTGTGTAGCTTTGAAAGCTACTTGCGAGATTGTTTCACGTGGAGTTAGAGATGATGTGTGTAATGTGACAAATTGAGTTATGTGAAGTTGTTTGAGGACCCAGCTCCATGACAAGTCGAAGCACATCGAGACCCGATATCACTATATTTGGGTTATGGTGCAGAGAGGAGCAGTGAAGCTCCAGTTCGTTGCATTGGACGAGTAGATAGCCGATGTCTTAACCAAGCCTCCGGCGAGAATGAAGTTTCAGTACTTCAGGGATAGGCTTGGAGTTGTGCAGATCGGTGTCCATCGCAAGAGGGAGTGATGAGTCTCAGTGGTTCACTACATCCAACATGAAAAGGATTGGCTTTGTAGATGATGAAGTCCTAGATGGTTCTAGGGCCACATCCAGTATGAAAAAGGACTGGCTCTGTAGATGATGAAGTCTTAGATGGTTCTAGGCCTACATCCAATATGAAAAAGGACTGGCCTTGTAGATGATGAAGTCCTAGATAGTTTAGGCCTACATCCAGTATGAAAAAGGACTGCCCTTGTAGATGTTGAAGCACAGTGGAAAAAATCGCTGAAAAATTGGTGATGTCTCGCGATTTTTCAAAAAATCGAACATTTGAAAAAATCGGGGAAAACCGGCAAATAGGGGAAAAATCGGTAAGCAAATTTTGACCCTATTAAAGTACAAATTTTGCATTTTTAATGCTTGTCACGGTTTGTCGATGTTGCCGAGAAGATGTTTTCTGGACCCTCGCCGATTTTTTGGTGATGCTGATTCTTTCCACTATGTGTTGAAGTCCTAGATGGTTCTAGGCCTACATCTAGAATGAAAAAGGACTAGCTCTGTAGATGTTGAAGTCCTAGAGGGATCTAGGCCTAGACTGGCTTTGTAGATGTTGAAATTCTAGAGGGATCTAGGCCTACATCTAGTATGAAAAAGGACTAGCACTGTAGTTGACAAAGTCCTAGAAGGATCTAGGCCTGCATCCAGTATGAAAAAGGATTGGCACTGCAGAGATATGCATCCAATATAAGAAAGGACTGGCACTGCAGAGATATTCATCCAATATAAAAAAGGATTGGCACTGCAGAGATAGGCATCCAATATGAAAAAGGACTGGTACTATGGATATGTACATCCAACATGAAAAAGGGCTGGCCTGTACGAGGTACATCCAGCATGAAAAAGGGTTGGCACTGTACGAATATGTTGACCTACATCCAACATGAAAAAGGGTTGGCACTGTACGAATGTGTTGACCTGCATCCAGCATGAAAAAGGGCTGACACTGTAGTTGATGAAGCCCTACATGGGATCTAGGCATACATCCAACATGAAATAGGGTTGGCTTTGTAGAACTTCTCATGATGTATAGATTTGAGAGATGTCGCTAGTTAATGGTAGACGAGATGAGAGTTGTTGTACCAGTAATGATGATCTAGAGGTGATGATGAACAACGATGATGATGATGTCCAGAGATTGTGTCTAGTAGTGGTGATGAATGGGTCAAAAGAATACCTTCCTTGTTAAGCGGGAGTGTTGTTGTAAATATAACTTTGGAAGATATTCTTCATTTTGTTGTATTATAATTTTATTATTATTATATTGTTATTGTACCTCCTTCGGAGATGTTATTATTATACTTGGTCATGTAAGAATATTGAGGTAAAACCTTCGTTGTAAGTCGGGGCAATAGTCCCCAAAAGAATAATGTAAAATGTATTTTTGGTATCCCACAAGAGAAGTCGTCCCAGTCAAGCAAGAGAAGTTGGCCCCAAGGCACAATGTCTAATATATCAAGATAACATCATAATATGACAAATGACCAAAAGACAAAATCGTGGCCCCTCAATAATACAATAAAAACACCCAAAATGATGAATGCTAGAACGTATGGACCCTACAAAGGGTAATGACCATGCCAAAAGGTGTACAATATATCAACATCATGCCTCGAACAAGTTTCATGCCATTTCCTTGCTTCATTTGCCCAAATTGATTTCCTTTGTTAGTCAATTCTTCATTTTTAATGTGCCTGAAACATCCTCCTAGAAGATAAAACAGTTTGTAGCTCACTACTGACCACACCTGGGGCAAATCTGAGTGTAGAAATGAATTTGAGAACATAGCAATTTGGTAAAAATGAGTGACTACACCACTTTGTCCATTGATAGCGCCCTAGGAGAATAAAATATATCTCTGAAAGTATCAAAATGCCATTTTTATATGGCATCCAACAACTAGAAGATGATCTGACCAATATATCCCACACCTGTTCCTAAATCTGAAAACTGAGTGCACCAATGGACTTAGAAGGTCCAAATCCACTTGGAATGAATACTCATACACCATATGTCCATAAAAAAATACATCAAAAAGCCCATCCATGCCAGAATAATAGTAATATTAAGGCTTGTAAATGCTGATAACCATAAAAAAAATGCAAGCCATCATAATAAATCACCATCTGAAGCATGAATACATGTAATGGACATTGATAGGCCATAAATAATCAACATTGACCACTGTAGGCCAAACTCATCCCGAACCTTGCTGTTGACTTGGTCAAACTGGATTAACCAAGTCAAAGATGATCAAAATGATGACCCAAATGAAAATCTTTGATGCTGCAAGGTGCAAAATGGATAAAGGATGCTTCATTATCTATGTTAACAACGAGACTAAAGTTCAAGTGGCTTTTATTAACGATTATCAACACAATAATAAATAATAAATCCAAATCAAAGTGATCGTTTATTGTCAGCAAAAGCCTCAAGTGTATACTCATTCATAGACTTGGCCATTTTGCTAATCAAGGCTGAGAGTGGATAAAACATGGCTAGGCTTGGGGAATGACTTTACTCCCGACACTGTGAACATCTTGATTGAAAGACAAGGGGATTCACATTGTTATCCAACTTTTTGTACCATAGTTGGGTTACCTGAGGAGCCGCCGCTTGACAGACTTGTTCAAAGTCTGATTCCAGTGTATCAGTTGATCCGTTTGCATGTCTAGCCAATATTGGCTAGTCACTTTTTTTTTTGGAATAATTTTGACCATGGCCCCGCGGGGTTTGTAATAAAATGTGCTAGTGGGATATTTTTGAGTGGTTCGGTCTCCTGAGACGTAGAATCTCAAAGAGGGTATTCCAGGGAGTTTTTTGCCCCTGACAATTATGCTTTGCCTTCAGCCGAGTATAATTGATGAGGTTTTCTCCCGCTTCCTTCAAAGCTGGAATGTCTGATGTTGAATTCTGGGCCTTGGGGGGTTATTAGAGCCCAACTGAGTGTTATAAGCCTACTAGACATTATTTAGATAGATCATGGTCATGTCCTAAGTCATCTGGACACATAAAAAAAATTTGAAAAAATCTTTTTCGAACAGTGAAAAATTATTTTTTTAATTTTTTAATTTTTAATTACTTTTCCTAAGTTTTTTGGGTTAATTTTTCCATAAGTTTTTTGGGTTAATTTTTCCATAAATTAAATGGAAAAAACCCGTTCGTGATCCGGACTCAGAATTCAGTGATTGAAGGCTCTAACCTTAAGCCAAAAATCATTCTTGATTAGCCAGCTAGTCAGAACCAACTTTCAGATCAGCAATCGGACACAATGCCTTTTCACTCAAAAAAGTCAGTTTTGAGTAAAAAAATGATTTTTATTAAAAAAAATAATTATTTTGGAGTAAACTAAAACTCTCCAAATTAATCCAAATTCAGTAAAATAAAAGGCTAAGTGACATCTCATGGAACACTTATGATGATTGGAGTTATCATAACTCAGCTTCAGTCATCATTAAGAGAGCAATTAATTTATTATCAGTTATCAGACATGTCATCTCCAGCTAAAGATGAGATGGAGAGCTCTCATTGGTCCGGTGATTTGATTGAGGTGAAGACTGAAGCTTGCACCATCAGTGGGCTTCCCAAACCTAGCTCAGGCTCCTGCCAGACCTAAAGGATGAGCTTATCTACATCCAGAGTCACATGTGTGGCCTCATCCTTGGCTTGTTTTCAGTGCACAGGTTTGGAGTGGGGGCGCCTTGCCTAGGTGGAGGCCTCCCCTCATTCCTGGTTCTCCGGTTTAGGTCTGGGCTCTTTGTTAGGTGGCTAAGCTGGTTAGGGTTGGTTTTTTGGTTTTAGGGTTTTAGCACTCTCTCATTTGTTAAATAGAGGCTCTTTCAGCTCTGTTAGCATGGAATTTTGGGCATAGAAACTCTGCAAAAATTGTAATCATTATATTATTGAATAAAACTTTTCGACTTTGGAGGTCTACAGGATTGTCTCTTCATTGGTGGATGTGTTGTATGAGGTGATCTCTTTCCATGCTTTCAATTTGTTATTTATGTTTTGAATCAAACAATTAGCTTTAGAAGTCTATTATTAGAACATAAGATTTACCATTTGTTGCTGTCAAGTTGGTTTATTATGCAAAGTTTATCATAATCTAGATGGGTACAAATATTCAGTTATATGAGGTATTGATCTTGATTTGCATATTCCTAGCATACTAGTTTTTATTGTTTGATCTCACTGGGTATCAAGTTGGATTGTTTTTACAGATCTCGCCATTTGGAGAAGGGTGCGAGCTCAGTTGCATCAAACTCATCTCCATCATCATAAGAACCTTCTAACATTGTTGACTTTCAGGACCTACAGAGAGTTTGGCTTTTTCCAAGAGGAAAAAACAAGGAGATCTTCCTCCAAAGTTCCATCTCAAATTCTTTCATAAATTTAAACACTTTCTTGGTTACCGAACTTTCTTCCTCTAGTTCTCCCTTTGCTCTTTGATTTCTTTTGTTTCCTTGCTTGCTAGCCCCTTTCCTCCTTGACTTGTTTGCCTTTTCTCACTTTTTCTTCATCGCTGCCTCGTTTTTTTCTCTCTTTTACCATCCCTTTTCTCCATTTTGGACAGCCCTAGTGTGCCCTAGTTTCTTCCCTTGTTTGCCTCTTTTTGCCCTAGTTTTTGGGCTTCCTTTAACCTTGTTTTTGGCCATTTCTTTTACTTTTTGTTCGCTGTCCCGTTTTGCACTTTTTGTGATAGCCACTTATTTTTGTTCGCTGTCCCGTTTTGCACTTTTATGACAGCCACTTATTTCATGGTTCGCTGTCCCGTTTTGCACTTTTTAGGACATCCACTTATTTCATGGTTTGCTGTCCCGTTTTGCACTTTTTAGGACAACCACTTATTTCATGGTTCGCTGTACCATTTTGCACTTTTTATGACAACCACTTATTTTATTGTTCGCTGTCCCGTTTTCTTCAATTTTGTTCATCCCTTAGCTTCTTAGTTGGCTGCCCTATTCCCTCCCTTTCTTTGGCTTTGACCTTCTCTTTGTTTTCTTGCCTTCTCTCCCTCATCTTCTTTTGTTTCAGCCCTTTTTTTTCTTTCCCTTTTGGCTCTTTTTCAAACTTCTTTTTTTTTCTCTTTTCACAGGTTTCAGAAAGATCTCCAAGTAAAAGTAAAAGCACTCTCCTTTTTTACACAAGTCTTAATAGCAGTAGAGTTGTTTTACTTTCTTCAGAAAGTCCTTTCAAGGATTAAAATCCTTAAGGCATATTGTATAAATTTTAATAAAAATCTTGTGTTTGAGTGAGGTTTTTAAGTCCCCACTCCCATCCTCCTCCATTTGGGGAGGATTGTGTTGTGTCCATCTTTCATATGCTTAGATTAGATGTGCTTGTTTTCATCATCATTTGCATCTTATGCTTAGAATATTGGTTGTTAATCCATCACCTCTAATTCTTTAATTAAGTTGATTACTCTTTTAAATTCTTTATCTTTCTAATATTAATCAACTACTTAAATCTCTTGAATCTCACCATAAGGTGGATCAAGAGTGCTCTCTATCGGAGAGTTTAAGCAACTAATATCATCTTGTGCTTGTTTAATCAATTAATAATCCATAAGTAAGACTCTTGAACTTGCAAGAACACAAGTCAAGAGCACTCTCTATCGGAGAGCATTTTAGATTTGCATAATCCTTGCATTAGCTTCATATAGATTAGCTAAGTCTCTTGAACCACAGTCATAAGACGAGGTCAAGAGCGCTCTCTATTAGAGAGTTTTAATTAACTAACTTAATAAAATTCGCAACTCACACCCCTTTTAATTAATTAACCCCCTTTCCTCCTTGCCGGAGTATGCTCTAATTGATCCTAGATCGGAATACCCAGAAACAACATTGGATCTCTAAACCCCACAAGAGGAACTTAACTAAAACTTTTCCCCATAACCAACGCATCGGCGTTGTTCGATAAATACCGAGGCATGTGGGCAAATTCCAAGTGTGGGCGCCGAGCTACCTAATCTGGGCACTGGTAGTTAAGTTATTGAACACTTACCTTTGACCCCAGACAGGTCCGTCATGTCTTCGAACGGAGCCACTGAAGGTATTACCGGTTAGGACATTCAACTACCATAAGCGAAGATCACAAGTAAAAACTCTTAAAACTTACCAAGAGCACTTGCAAAGCCTCACATTCACTGGCATCTTTTGGGATTCACATCATATTTACATTCGAAGCATCTCTGATAAGTTGACTCCATAGGCACTGGTCCTATCTTTTACGCATTGTTGATAATCTGGGCCATTTGTCCATCGAATGTTTGATTATAGATCATATCTGTGAATGCTTTATCTATTTCGTGAAGTTCTCAAATATTTGTCTATCTTTCAATTCCAGTGATAGCAACGTGGATTGCTTTGTCTTGTGCTCAATTCATCAGATTAATCATTTTAAATCACAATAACTCCTAAACAACACCCATCCGCATCCGAAACATCTAAAAATTAACTTAAAACATTGAGCCATAGAAAACTCTTTGTTAGGGACTACCCCCCTTGGCTTCGTTAGGAGTTAGCCTAAACGAAGGAGCTAGGAGCTCGTGATAGTACCTAGCTCTGTGCTTTCCCCCAAGGTCACACCTCTCCCACTTTCTCAAGTGAGGAGACAACTTTCGGAAGATTTCTGCTGCTGGTGTGCAATCGGCGGACAACACACACTACATATATGCTGGAATTAGATGAACACTAGGGAATGGTGGTGTCTCATAGATGGGTGGAATGATGAGAGTGTTTCAACTAGACTCTAGACAAGTAATCTTTTAACAAGATTTAACATTTAAGCCCATTAAAATTTAAGGAATTTATTCAATTTAACACAAGATGCTAGCCAACCGCTAAATGTAGGTGCCCTGGGGTCATGAGGCTCAGTCATCAAATATAGGGTCATGAGGCTTAGTCATGGCAAGAAACTAATTATCTGGATGCTTTGGGTCCAATGAATATAAGAAAGATCATCAACTAGATGCTCATGAACTGCTAATCTCAAAGTAAAGGAATGGCTTAGGAATGCTCTAGAATCATGGTAGCGCAACTACTATGTATGTGACAATAGTTTATTGCCTTTTGTTTGTAGATTCAGTATGGAAGGGATGTGCGGCCAGTGTCATTGGATGGTTTTCGTTTAGTCCTCAAAGCAAGTGCTCCCAATAACTGTGTATTTAGACACTAAAGCATCAGAACACATAAACACCATATCTAAATGATGCAAAAGACAAGCTATGATTAGTAGTGTTTTTAAGCGCTAATGCCTAAATGAATAAATGTTTATAAAACTAGTCAATGGCCAAAGGATGAGCACTCATCCATTGTATGATGCAAGGCCCATTTGTCCCTATAGGGAAACAGGGTGGCAAACCCATCGAGGCTATGGATGCTCGTTGGCAGTGAGGCTAGGCCAAGTCATTTTCTGGGGCCCAGAAGGCTTTCCAAGGCACCTGCCTTTGGAGGCTGGCTAGTATCTTGTTTTAAAGTGATAAATGCCTTAAAGTTAAATGTTTGTAAATTGCTAAATCTTGTTAAATTGGATACTTGTTAGAGCTTAAAGGAAACAAACCCAAGTACTTTATCCACTTGTGAGACATCACCATTCCCTATTGTCCTTTGTCATTCATATGTCACTACGGCTGTGTATATTTGTTATCATTCGAACAAATCACATGGTCAAGGTCAACTAGAAGTCATCACCCTTTGTCTTAAGCCTTGTTTTCCACTTTCACCCAACATTAACAAATAACTTTATATGGCATAGGCAAGGGGCTTCATAGAAGATTCAAAGATTATTTGAAAGCACAGGTATATTTTGATTGCTTATTATTATTATTGTCACCATGGTTTTGATTAGTATGATTTAAGTTGGGTATTAATATACATCTTGGAGCAGCTCCTACTTTGAATGCCTGCAGGATCAACTCAGCTTATTATCTCACTTTTAGTTTGGGTATTTTGACCTAGACAATCCAATTGACCAAGTCAAACACGGTTTCGAAGGTAGTGACTACAAAAATTGATATATGCTACAATTGCTCTAGACATGCCTTGCAACAATACTACTATCTCAGTTTTCAAGATTTGGTCACAGTTTTCATGTTCAATGATTATTATCACTTATTATTTGTTCTAGCACATTTTATTGATGAGATGCTCCAGAGAGTAGCGCTACAACGCTCCACGGGGTATGAGTAGTCACCAATACCATTATACCATGTCTCCAAATTCATCTATGTAGCTAGTTTGTCCCATTTTTCAGCCGACTGAGAGTTGTGATGATTTTTATTATTTTCAGAGGTTGAACCAACAAAAAATCGACTATGAAATTTGCTGAAGAATTCGATTTGGATAGTGAAATCAAGGAAATGGATTGGGAATGATTCTTGATGATGTATTATGGCTCTCCGGATAAGTTTGCACCAGATTCACTCAGATTTAGGCTCTGAATTATTTTGTTAACTCTCCTAGGGAGGACACCCCCCATGGGGCGCCCCTCACCTTGGTCATTGATGTATTACATTGTTATATCTTATGGGATGATGTTGTATGGGGTCTAGGGTGATTTATGTCCCTAAGGCGCCCCTTTATTATGTACCACATTGTTATATCCTAGCACTTGATGTATATCGCCTAACCAAGGCGTCTTTGGGTAAAAGTGCGCTCCACTTGACTTAGTCACATTGATCCATGTAAAAGACAAAATATCATCTTCATCGTTGATGATGTTTTAATCTCAACCGTTGGATGGATATTGGTTAGATTATGGACACACTCTCGATCTATTTAGAGTTGTGATCCTCCCATTGTATCCCATCGGGAAATTTGACTCTTGGCTTTTGGAATAGAGAAAATCCTTTTGGCAAAAAATCTTGGGTCTGTTGTGTGGAATGTTCTTGATTCGTGATTTCAATATCCTACACTGTGAACTCTTGAGGAATTTCTTGGTGAATACTTTGGGTATGCATTCGTGGTGATCTTTTCTGGTAGGGTAGCGAATTGGAGAAGGGCGTCATTGTCCAAGATGTGGCATCTTTTCTTCTTCGTGGTTTTGACAGGGAGTTACTTATTGTTTATTTTTGTCAATTGATATGCTCTCTTACTCTGTTATGAATACTTTTCTTTCTTGTTCGGCAAATTGATCTTGGTTGTTTGTCTGGCAGGATAGAGGGGCGCTTCGGTTATTTGGAGTGATTTGGATAAAGCTTGGATCTTCACCGAATCTTCTTTAATTGGGCATTACTTTGTAAGAGTGTCACAATCTTGGCATTCACCAAGTGCTTTTAGTTTTCTCTAGTTTTAATTTCCAATCCATTTGGTGAAATAAAAACAAGTAAAACCTTAACTTCAAAACCCTCAACTTTTAGATCTATAGGTTATAGTTTGTGGCTGGTAACAAGAAGTTAAACCCACTTTGGAAATAATTCAAAATCCTTAGATTTAAATTTTCACGACCATCGGACTCCAATTTCCCACTTACACATCTGGTCTATTCTCAAGGTAGGGATACCCTCCTTGAAGGAAGTGGCTATCTTTCAATCCACAAACTGAGTATTGCTAGAAACACCTTCAACTGTCGTATTATTCATCTAGCAATTGATTTGTGTGTCCAATTTCATCTAATTTCACCTAGTTACCCTTAGATTTGATTTTCATGCTTAAAACCCCAGGGTAATTTAGGGCTTTTCATATGGGCACACATTTCCTCTTAGTAGCTGCTTGAATCTTTAATTAACCGTCATACTAAGAGGTCTAATCAAGATACCTTGGTTAATTCACTTATTTGCCTCATTTATAGGGTTACCATGGTCATAGGGACGCCCCCTAGGCTTGGTGACTCACCTAGTCTAAAGTGCTGGTAGCTTTGGCCGATGTGACAACTGATTATTTCAGAGGTCTTAGCTTCCATAGGTATCAACTTTAGTTTCCTTCCCTCTACCATGCTTCCTAGGATTATCTCAAGGGGCAATTACAAGATTTGTGATAATAGGACTCACACCCTTAACCCCAACTTGCTCGGCAAGCTCTGGAAACCAATTCTCAAAAGTGAATAATAATCATGGATACAAAATGATTCGATTTGCCTTATTTTATTGAGTTGAGGTTGCATGCTTTCCCTTTTTGCTTTCTTGTGACCTAATTGACGCATGCCACATGCAACATGCGCTTCCTTGCATGCATGCAACTTAAGCAATGCATGCCGCATCCAATTTGATATATGGCCCACATGTTTCGCATGTCAGCTATTACTTTCTTCTGTGGCCCTCTTATCTCTACTGACGACTGAATAATACTATATTAATGTATTCTCTAGCTTCACATATCACTAGTCCTTAGTCAATTCCCTATTAACCAGTAGCAAAACATTACAGTCCTCGCTTGCAATAGATTGCTTGTCCTCAAGCAATGTCGACACAACTCCACAATCAATCAAACTGAAACAATTGAATTCAGGGGTGATCCGAGGGTCCCAAATTATCCTAGATCTATAGCACCCTCTACTCAAAGCACTGTATTGCACGGTACCATCACAAGATATCCCATGGGATCCTCCTACCTCCTATAAGTAGAGTAATCAACCATAGTGTAAACGAGGTACTATCACGAGACCTCCTGACAGCATCCTCTAGCAATCACTAATCTACCAGCCACTGTAATCCCAGGGTATCAAATCAATTTGAGAGCGGCGTAGGTCCTACTACATCCATTGGTACCCTGTGTAGTATCGACACAAGGAGCATCCTGTAGACTCCCAAGTAACCCAGTCAATAAACGTTGTATCCATCCCTCATAATGTCTCCCACCTGGATCCCAATGCCAACTTGTGTATCTTTCATCCCAAATATCCAAAGGCTCATGCGACACTATACCCCTGGCTATGAATGTCTTCCCAAGAATCACCCAGTCAATAGGACATTAACTGTTAATCTCTCTCCATTCCAACTCTTGAAAAGGACCTTGTCCATAAGCACCATCACAAATAGTCCTACCAATCTAACACTGCCCTTCTAATTTCAACTGGAATGCTCATATAATGTCCCCCAATCTCTGGGTCCTGGCCAACTTGTAAAAACCATCCTCCATTATGCGAATGTGGACTTAAGGTACTGTAAGCCTTGTCTATGCACTCTTGAAAAGGATTTCTCTAAAATGCAATAGTATGTTTCTTCTATTGCCCCATCAAGGAATCTAACTACTCTTCAATACTGGAAAGCTTGGCCGTTGATTCGGTACATACAACTTGAAGAATTGTAAGCTCAACATCTTGATGTAATATGGTGTCATGGAGTATCTTTGTCCTCTCTTAATTTCTAGAATGAGTTCTTTAAGACGTTCAATCTTCATTCGGTGACTATCAACTGGGAGCTCTGTCTCATGCCTGTATAAACTCTCCCTAGCCTCCATGTGCAATTGCCCACTCTCTCGACTGACGTGCTCACTGCCTTGCGCCTCATGTATCTCGCCTGTCATAACTGTCTGGACTCCTGCTGTAGGTGATGAAGAGTGTACCAACTTCAACTCATAACACAACCTGTCCACAATCTGACTATCGAATGGGTTGGTGTCACTAGACTCACAGGATGGCTCTCGTTATCACATATATAGTAGCCAGGCTACCAGATTCTATTTTTCAGATATAGTACATTTTTCAGCCAAATCTCTTACATATGAGATGCTGAGACGAGCAGTTTTGTCGGATCATTACTTTATTTGAGGACTATTGTACTCTCCCATGTCAGAATTGAGTCTCAGGACACTCAGATTTGAGGACTGATGTAGCCATTTAGTCATTTACAGAGCAGTTATTGATGCCTAGATTTATATCAGTACTTTCTCATTGGACAGATGATGGTTCAGATGGATTATATGCATGATTATGACTCAACTTTTATTATATTGTGTTATGGTTATCATTGCTCTTATACTCATCTTTGTGACATGTATTAACATGTAGTGTCATGATCTGACGGTCATAATTATATGGACTTGGATGTATTTGTATTATGTATTGATGTCCCTACTTAGACTTGGAAGTTCCTGATCTATACTCATTGGTTTTACCCTCCTTTGGGAGAATAGAGGTAGTCTATACTCATCTTTGTGACATGTATTAACATGTAGTGTCATGATCTGACGGTCATAATTATATGGACTTGGATGTATTTGTATTATGTATTGATGTCCCTACTTAGACTTGGAAGTTCCTGATCTATACTCATTGGTTTTACCCTCCTTTGGGAGAATAGAGGTAGTCATTCCCACCATTGTTTTGGCTTGCTAGTGTTGGCTTCATCATTCACTGTCTCCACCCATCCGTTACATTCCAGTTTTGTTTCTAACCTGACTTACTACTTGACTTATGGCATGGAGGACCTTTCCCCACTAGAACCCTTGTTGGACAAGCCTCCCCGTTTATTTTGTGTCTCGGCTCTGAGTTGGTGACAGAACTTGCCTTTGGTGAGTTGGATTGTATGCCTAAATCATTCTGGTCGATTGTTCCGATGTTTGGCACTGTTCAGAACTCCCCCTGGTCACTTGAGATGTTGTTGGCTAAAACTGAAAGCTCATGTACTACTTGTATTGGAAAATGTTATATATGTGCCCATGTAAAATAAAAATGCTAAACTGTGTTTCTTAACATATGAGAAAAAGGGCAAGAGCAATGAAATGCTAAAAATACCCCTTGAAGGGTATAAGAAAAGGTCCAAAAAAACAATGGTTAAATATATGCTATATCCAAATATTGCTGACCTTATAAATTTGAATGTGTCCTGGATGAAAGCTGCGATTAGATATGCTTTTAAGCATTGGTGAAGTCCCAAAGGGTCATATAGGCCAAAAAGGCCATGGAAATAAAATTGATGGTCCTAATGAACTTGGATCAAACTTGATGTAGACATGATGCCTAAGTTGAATAAGCAATCTCAAAACATCTCAACCATTTGTGAGGCACTGCCATTCCCTGTGTTGCTGGTTGTCCGACATTGGTTATAGTGAGTATTTCCCTTCCATATCCAAAGTGTCATGATGTTAAGTAGAAAGTCATTCTTTTCCTTAGCCTTGTCAGTTTCAGCCTTCACCCTTCACTAGCAAATTGACTACAACTATGAAGTGAGTATAGTCCTGAAAGTCTAGTCTGAGTAATAAATAAAGCCCTATATATGTATTTGGTTGGTGTACCGCCAGTGAAATGACTGCTGCTTGTTGTGATTCTTGCTTAAATGAGTTGTAGAGCATGTCTTAGCTTTATAGCACTTGCAGCAGATGGATGATAGTCTGAGTTATATTATTGGTATCTGGTCATTTACAGGTGATTATATTGTCTATTGGATGTTGTTGATGATCAGGCAGAGACCTGGAAAGGGTATGAGTATACACCCTATATGGATTTGAACTCCCCGAGTCTAATGAGACAATTTATTTTCAGTTCTGAGCAATTGCAAAGATGATCAGGCTCATTTTACCTTTCTGATGCAATTTTTGCTTCACAGGATGATGTGTCTGAGCAAGGAGATGTTTCATTTGGATCTCCTAGGGCGTTGTATGGGCATAGTGATCTGGATTTATGCAGGAATGCAACAGAATACACAAACAACCATAGAAACAAATATGCAGCGGAAATAACACTTCATTTCATTAATCAATAACTGAAACTTGTTTACATACAGAATGGAAATAAACTAGCTAGAGTGTTGGTAGCTTATCTTTGAGAAGAGATGTGGCGGCTACATGCCTTTGAACTCTATGTTACAATGAGGCTCGAAGGCCTATATATTATTGAGAAACAATGGAAACCCTACACATCCAAAAACCTAACCCTAGGAGGTGAAACACCTTAATGTGGGTCCCGTTGGGTAACTTGGTACATCAATTTCCCGGGGTCGTAAATTTAGCATACTATCTCCGTTTGACACGCATGATATATCGTTAGAAAGATCTGTTTAAGGACTACATTCAGAAATGGCAAATATCGAGTCCGAAACGGAGTCATATTTGCCTGACCATTTGATGCCAAAAAAAAGTCTTTTAGGGCCTCAAAACGGCTCCGGAAGTTTAGGACCTGAAAACTGCCAAAAATAGTAAATTGTGCTACAATTAAGGAAACTGGAAAACTGAAAGAAACAATGGTGGGGGTCCAAGAGGAATAGGTGGGTGGCCACCAATATCCTCCTGGATCACATAGGGGGTGCAGCCACTTGATTGTACCATAGTACCCCCATCCCAGAGAGCTTGGTGGGCTCAGTTTGACAATGCAGGCACCCTAGGAGTCTGTTTTGGCAGGTTTACATTTCTTGAGGCAGATTAAAAAATGATTAAATGGCTATTGAAGAAATCGATTTGGGCTACTGAGGCAATGAAATGGCATGGGATGAGTCATGATGATGAGAGTGATGTCCTCCGCACCTTCTCCAGCAATTGCAGCACCTGATTGGGCCCACACCTATTTTTTGGGCATTTTTATATTATTTTCTAGAGCTTTTGGGAGGCTCACGATTTCCTCAAGGAGGCACAAAGTTAAATAATGAAAATATTATATTATTTTATTGTGCCATGGGGCACCCAAAGAGAGTTAGTTAACACTCCATGGACCCACCATGTGCTTCATTTATTTCTTGTTGAGTGGGGTACCCTTTTTACAGGTGATTTAGTCCACTTTGGTACTTTATGGTTATATTGAGCCATGTATTATATGTTGAGCTCATCTCAACCATTGATCAGAATATTTTATCTTTTAATCTTAGCCACTCGTTTTGAATGTGGTTAGGATTTTGGTTCTCTCATTTCTATTTAAAGGAGAGAGCTTCTCATTTGTAAAGGGGTCTTTGGCTCTTGGATCTGATTAATAGAAAGATTTTTTGTGGATATTTTCGGGATCTGCTTTGCATCTGATGTTCTTCGATGGTGATTGAAAAATATTTTGCTTCCTAGCATTCGGGAAATTGTTATGAGATCTATATTTTTTTTGGGATCATTGTCTTGTCTACAGGAGGACGACTTCAGCTTGGGCGTTTTTGCAGGGGGACCTCAACTCACTTGGATTGTCTTCGTTTTTTATCAGGGAGTTTTCATTAGTGTTGTGGTGACCTATGATTTCTTCTTGCTATTTTTCTGTAGCATATAGTTTCTTTCTCATGTCATAGCAAATCTGATATGGTTGACGTTTGTTGTGTAGGAGAGAGGGCACATTGACTTCCTCGGGCAAACACTGGACATAGAGCTCGCTTCAATCTTCTCAAATTGATCGGGATAGCGAGGATCATCATCATCAAGGCATCTACAAGCATTTCCAGGTAAGATCTAACAGGTAAGTTTATTCTCTGTAGATCTCAATCCATTGTACCTGCTTTTCTTCAAATTTTCTAAAAAAACTCCTAAATAATAAAAATCCAAAAAATATTTAATCGGGGACCGCTTGATCTTTGACCAAACCATTTCTGGGTTTTGTAGATCGAGCCTCCCCTTCGCTGAATCATCCTCAAGGCTACCCTAATTGTGACTGGTTTGCCCTAGATCTGACTTTTGATTGCTCAAACACTAGCGCCACACTGAAAATTTGACTTTTTCTAGAGTTGACTTTTTTCGGAAAATAATTACATGGGTTTGTAGATCAGGTCTTCCTCATCCCAGAACACCCCCAATGCTGAGCTAGTTCCTGCCAGGTAGCCCTAGATCTGAAAAACTGAATTTCAGCCTCCTAGCCTCCCTCATCAGATTTTGACTTTTCCCGATCTGATTATTCCTGAAATTTTCTGACTTGGGTTTGTGGATCGAGATATCCGAATCTCATTTCCTCTCCAATGCTGAGCTGATAGTTTCCTGGTGGTTCTAGATCTGCAGATCTGCCTCTCCAAACCCTAGCGCTAGCCCTCCTTTTGCTGATTTCCCTGTAACTTGAATCTTCCTGGTCAAATCTTTTTCTGGGTCCATAGATTAGGGCATATCCCAGGTGGGTTCACTTAAACCTTGTGCTGATACTGACTCCATTACCCAAGGCTGAACAGGCACTGATCTCCAAGCATAGCGCTAGCCCCTTATTGACCTGTTTCCCCCAAATTTTGACCGCTCCTTGATAACTCAGGTAACTTGGCATTTTCATATCTCTCATTAAGTCTATCTCTTTGGTACTAGATAGTCCCAACTTTGTCCTTACTCACCCTGTCTCGGTTACGTTTCTCAAGACAGTGGTTATCTTAATCAGTTGTTAGTACCTTAACCCTAGATCTAGTATTACCCCTACAGGTCACTTTGGATCAACCCTCGTATAACTGAAGCTCTCATGCAAAGACCTAGTCCACTTACTACTATCATCCATAGATCCAAAGTTTCTAATTACCTTACACCTTACGTACCTCAAGCCATAATTGATCTGATCTGGTGTCTAGGTTTGATCTCTCATGTTGGGAGTAGATCTGGGTTTCCCCTGCTGTTGTCTTGGACTTAGATAACATAAAGTGAAGACTGCCTTGATTGACGTGACAACCATCCATTTGGGAGTCTAGGCAGTCTTGGTTCCACCTCCTTAGTTGCTTGCCCCTCTACCATCCATCTTGGATCCACCTCACAGAGGAAACTACAAGGTTGGTGACAACATTTTGGTGTTGTTACCGGTGATGGTAGAGGCCTAACCTGATTCGACATTTATCCTTAAGCTCTCCTCCCGTTCTCTTTGCCAACATTTTGGCGCCGTTGCAGGGGAGGTAGAGGCCTACCTTGGTTCAACATACCTCACCTTTCCCTAACGACATATCTTTTATTGGTGAATTACTTGTGTGGTTCACCTGACGACTTCACCCTACGACTCCACTGAGGACTGTACCCAACATATTAATCCTAAGTTCCTAAATCACAATGAACTCGAATTTATTCGTCCAATTTTTCAGTAAAATCAAGGAAAATCCAACCAAGCTTAAAAGGAAACTTCTATCTCGTTTGGACTTCTCTGAAATCTATGAGGCACCTCATCCTATGCAAAAAAGATACGTTAAAGGGTTGCCTCGTTTCTTTGCAAATTCAATCGAATCAATTGAAAGCCACTTGGATGCTTATTGGTGTTATATGGAATCCATGGGCGCAGAACATGAAGATGTCTATATGCGAGCCCTTTGTGAATCCTTAGGAGGTAACGCCGATTATTGGTTATACATGTTAGCACCAGGATCCATCACTGGATACGACATGTTTACTGATTTATTAAGAAAAGAATGGGGTACAAGCATTGATAAATCCTGTGTTGTTGAGGATCACTTTAACGAAAATGATCAGGATAACCATAATGAGATAACTAACGATTTTCCTCATCAAACTGATTCCTCCTCTCCCGATCCAATAGTGGACATGCCTTTGACTGACTCTTCGATACAAGAGAGTGACGATGATCAAATCTCGACCTTTCAGGATTATGACCTTGATATTGATATAGAAGGGGAACTTATTAAAATCTTGTCATCATTAGCTCTGGAAGGCACCAATAAAGGAGAACAAAATGATCACTATCAAGAAACATCTTTAGTTGAGCCTTCCAAGTCTGGGAGAAATTTTTCAATCCACCCTCCCGTCCCAACTCTTCAAGTCTTCTTGTATAGATTTGTGTTCTAATCAGGCTGTCAATTTTATTCAAGAGTCTGAGCATGCTCACATAATTGGAGAAAATACACTTCATTTCCCTTCTTGGTCATCCGTAATGAGTAATATTTTTCAATTTATAAATCTTTCGTATGGGTGGTTTGAGAAGGTGTATAAAGATCAATTTCATTTTTTCTCCATTTTTAAGCAACAAATGGGCTTGATCTCATTCACAGTTTCATTACATTACAACTTGTCCCCATTTGATTTTTCCATCTCTTCTGAAGTGAATAGAATTGAATGTCCTAGTAAGGTAGAGGAGAAAACAAAGAAATGTTTGGAGTGGTTGAGTCATGAGTCATGTTGCCTTCTTCCATCAAGTACGAACTGATATACCTTTTATGATCCTATCAGTATCTTGATGGATGCGTTTCTAAAAAGTCAATTTCAGCCTTGGCATGATGTCATTCCAGATCTTTCTTTGAATTTCAAACAACAAGTTAGAATGGTTTCAATTCTAATATACATTGCTTCTAAACCATCTCTGGCTTGTTGGGTCATTAACTGTAAAGAAAGAAAAATCGATCATTTTAGCAAGTGGTTACATTGGATTTATCATTTTACTTACACTTGCCTAATTGGTTAGGTTAGAGTAGGTAGGACATGAATAAGCCTTTTCCCGGCAATAGTGTAGAATCTGGCATTTTTTTCTAAAGCTTACCTTTGAAGCTCTTAGTATAGTTTTGATTTCTGTTATCCTGCAAAATAAAAAAATCAAACTTTTATTGAAAGTTATGGTTATAGATTAGATTTATTTTCTGCTTTTTAGTTTCATGCATCTTTATTTTCAGTATTTTATATATTATCCACATACTGTTTTGACGACCGGTCTATGAGTTTGGTATAGCTCTGGACATGCTGCAGGTAGTCAGTGACACTTTTGGTGGCGGTTGCAGAGATGGATGGATTGATCTAGGATGCGAGAAGCAGAGTGCAATGACCAGAGATTCTGAGGTTCTCAAGCGCTCTTTTCAACAGAGCACTTGTCCCAGCTGGAGCCAGATGTTATCACATATATAGTAGCTGGGCTACCATATTCTATTTTTCAAATACAATACATTTTTCAGCCAGATCTCTTACATATGAGATGCTGAGATGAGCAGTTTTGTTGGATCATTACTTTATTTGAGGACTATTGTACTCTCCCATGTCAGAATTGAGTCTCAGGACACTCAGATTTGAGGACTGATGTAGCCATTTAGTCATTTACAGAGTAGTTATTGATGCCCAGATTTATATCAGTACTTTCTCATTGAACAGATGATGGTTCAGATGGATTATATGCATGATTATGACTCAACTTTTGTTATATTGTGTTATGGTTATCATTGCTCTTATACTCATCTTTGTGACATGTATTAACGTGTAGTGTCATGATCTGGCGGTCATAATTATATGGACTTGGATGTATTTGTATTATGTATTGATGTCCCTACTTAGACTCGGAAGTTCCTGATCTATACTCATTGGTTTTACCTTCCTGTGGGAGAATAGAGGTAGTCATTCCCACCATTGTTTTGGCTTATTAGTGTTGGCTTCATCATTCACTGTCTCCACCCATCCGTTACATTCCAGTTTTGTTTCTAACCTGACTTACTACTTGACTTATGCCATGGAGGACCTTTCCCCATTAGAACCCTTGTTGGACAAGCCTCCCCGTTTATTTTGTGTCTCGTCTCTGAGTTGGTGACAGAACTTACCTTTGGTGAGTTGGATTGTATGCTAAATCATTCTGGTCGGTTGTCCCGATGTTTGGCACTATGTAGAACCCCCCTAGGTCACTTGAGATGTTGTTGGCTAAAACTGAAAGCTCATGTACTGCTTGTATTGGAAAATGTTATATATGTGCCCATGGAAAATAAAAATGCTAAACTGTGTTTCTTAACATATGAGAAAAAGGGCAAGAGCAATGAAATGCTAAAAATACCCCTTGAAGGGTATAAGAAAAGGTCCAAAAAAGCAATGGTTAAATATATGCTATATCCAAATATTGTTGACCTTATAAATTTGAATGTGTCTCGGATGGGAGTTGCGATTAGCTGTGCTTTTAAGCACTGGTGAAGTCCCAAAGGGTCATATAGGCCAAAAAGGCCATGGAAATAAAATTGATGGTCATAATGAACTTGGATCAAACTTAATGTAGACATGATGCCTAAGTTGAATAAGCACTCTTTGAACAACTCAACCATTTGTGAGGCACTGCCATTCCCTGTGTTGCTGTTTGTCCGGCATTGGTTATAGTGAGTATTTCCCTTCCATATCCAAAGTGTCATGATGTTAAGTAGAAAGTCATCCTTTTCCCTAGCCTTGTCAGTTTCAACCTTCACCCTTCACTAGCAAATTGACTACAACTATGAAGTGAGTATAGTCCTGAAAGTCTAGTCTGAGTAATAATAAATAAAGCCCTATATATGTATTTGGTTGATGTACCGCCAGTGAAATGACTTCTACTTGTTGTGATTGTACTTAAATGATTTGTAGAGCATGTCTTAGCCTTATAGCACTTGCAGCAGATGGATGATAGTCTGAGTTATATTATTGGTATCTGGTCATTTACAGGTGATTATATTGTCTATTGGATGTTGTTGATGATCAGGCAGAGACCTGGAAAGGGTACGAGTATACACCCTAGATGGATTTGGACTCTGAGTCTAATGAGACAGTTTATTTTCAGTTCCAGGCACTCGCAGAGATGATCAGGCTCATTTTACCTTTCTAATGCAATTTTGCTTCACAGGATGATGTGTCTGAGCAAGGAGATGTTTCATTTGGATCTCCTAGGGCGTTGTATGGGCATAGGGGGTGCAACCACTTGATTGTACCATAGTATCCCCATTCTAGAGAGCTTGGTGGGCTCAGTTTGACAACGCAGGCACCTTAGGAGGCTGTTTTGGCAGGTTCACATTTCTCGAGGCAGATTAAAAAATGATTAAATGGCTATTGAAGAAATCGATTTAGGCTACTGAGGCAAGGAAATGACATGGGATGAGTCATGATGATGAGAGTGATGTCCTCCGCACCTTCTCCAGCAGTTGCAGCACCTGATTGGGCCCACACCTATTTTTTGGGCATTTTTATATTATTTTCTAGAGCTTTTGGGAGGCTCACGATTTCCTCAAGGAGGCACAAAGTTAAATAATGAAAATATTATATTATTTTATTGTGCCATGGGGCACCCAAAGAGAGTTAGTTAACACTCCATGGACCCACCATGTGCTTCATTTATTTCTTGTTGAGTGGGGTACCCTTTTTACGTGTGATTTAGTCCACTTTGGTACTTTATGGTTATATTGAGCCATGTATTATATGTTGAGCTCATCTCAACCATTGATCAGAATATTTTATCTTTTAATCTTAGCCACTCGTTTTGAATGTGGTTAGAATTTTGGTTCTCTCATTTCTATTTAAAGGAGAGAGCTTCTCATTTGTAAAGGGGTCTTTGGCTCTTGGATCTGATTAATAGAAAGATTTTTTTGTGGATATTTTCGGGATTTGCTTTGCATCTGATGTTCTTCGATGGTGATTGGAAAGTCTTTTGCTTCCTAGCATTCGGGAAATTGTTATGAGATCTATATTTTTTTTGGGGATCATTGTCTTGTCTACAGGGGGACGACTTCAACTTGGGCGTTTTTGCAAGGGGACCTCAACTCATTTGGATTGTCTTCGTTTTTTATCAGGGAGTTTTCATTAGTTTTGTGGTGACCTATGATTTCTTCTTGGTATTTTTCTGCAGCATATAGTTTCTTTCTCATGTCACAACAAATTTGATATGGTTGACGTTTGTTGTGCAGGAGAGAGGGCGCATTGACTTCCTTGGGCAAACACTGGACATAGAGCTCGCTTCGATCTTTTCAAATTGATCGGGATAGCGGGGATCATCATCATCAATGCATCTACAAGCATTTCCAGGTAAGTCTCTTGTCTTTAGATCTCAATCCATTATACCTGCTTTTCTTCATTTTTTATGAAAAAACTCCTAAATAATAAAAATCCAAAAAATATTTAATCAAGGAACCGCTTGATCTTTGACCAAACCGTTTTTGGGTTTTGTAGATCGGGCCTCCCCCTCACTGAATCATCCTCAACGCTGCCCTAATTGTGACTGGTTTGCCCTAGATCTGACTTTTTGACTGCTCAAACCCCAACGCCCCACCAAAAATTTGACTTATTTCGGAAAAATAATTACATGGGTTTGTAGATCAGGTCTTCCTCATCCTAGAACACCCCCAACGCTGAGCTAATTTCTGCCAGGTAGCCCTAGATCTGAAAAACTGACTTTCGACGTTATAGCCTTTCTCATCAGATTTTGACTTTTTCAGATTTGATTTTTCCCAAAATTTTTTGACTTGGGTTTGTGGATCGGGCTATCTTGATCTCATTTCCACTCCAACGCTGAGCTGATAGTCTCCTGGTGGTTCTAGATCTATAGATCTACCTCTCCAAACCCTAGCGCTAGCCCTCCTTCTGTTGATTTCCCTGTAACCTGAATCTCTCGGGCCAAATCCTTTTCTGGGTCCATAGATTAGGGCATATCCCAGGTGGGTTCACTTAAACACTGTGCTGATACTGACTCCATTACCCAAGGCTCAACAAGCACTGATCTCCAAGCATAGCGCTAGCCCCTTGTTGACCTCTTTCCCCCGAATTTTGAGCGCTCCTTGATAACTTAGGTAACCTGGCATTTTCATATCTCTCATTGAGTCTATCTCTTTGGTTCTAGACAGTGCCAACTTTGTCCTTACTCAACCTGTCTCAGTTACGTTTCTCAAGACAGTGGTTATCTTAATCAGTTGTTAATACCTTAACCTTAGATCTAGTATTACCCCTACAGGTCACTTTGGATCAACCCTCGTATAATTGAAGCCCTCATCCAAAGCCCTAGTTTACTTACTATTATCATCCATAGATCTAGAGTTTCTAATTACCTTACACCTTATGTACCTCAAGCCATAATTGATCTGATCTGGTGTCTAGGTTTGATCTCTCCTGTCGGGAGTAGATCTGGGTCTCTGTAATATCCCAAATCCCGATATTTTCTATTTCTAAACAAATATGCTGATACAACGGGGCATGCAAACTGCCATGCACAAATCCCTATTTTATAGGAAAAATTAGGGTTAGGGTTTGCGAGATAGAATGAACACTTACCACTGATAAGCCGGCTGAACTGCTTCGGAGAAAGTATGCAAGCTCTCAGAACTGGATCAGAAATAGGCGGATCTCCTCTGCTTCAGGTGAACTCCTAGCAGCAAGATGCCCCAGTCAGAAAAGGGTGATGCCCTCAAGGAAGGAGGTGTCCGATGGAACTGCGAATTTGCCGGGTTGATAGTTTTTCAGTGCTGGAGAGAATGCCTGATGCATGCGGAGGTTCTGAGACCTCTAGGCAGGGTAGCGAATTGCTTCAGAGAGGCAGCTACTCATGCCCTGGAACCCCGAAACTGCTAATAACGGCTTCGGATGAGCCCTGATGGATCTAATAATCACCGGGTACCGGAGTATGAAGCTGATGATGAGAATGGTGCCTGAGTTTCGGAAGGAAACTGAGATCTAAAGGCCCAACAGCTGATTAGGGCTTCCTGGCTGAAAACCCCCTCTTACGGCTGCACATGTGTCCCTGCAACGATCTATACCATGTACTAGATAACTGATGAATGAATGAAGAACAAGTGGTGAACCTGTATGGCTTACCCGGAATAAGACTAGGACAGATGTTTCACTGCCGAAATCCTGTTAGCTGAAGACTCCGTGTCCAACCCCAATTGCTGTGCTGCACGTTGTGCTGCTATCCAAGAGCTCCCAAAATAATCATAATCCAAAGTGAAGTCTCCTTTCGCTTTATCCTCAATTTATAAAGTTCAACTGCGCAAAACCTAATCTTTGACCTAATTAGGTCACTTTATCTTCTAATTTGCCGTTGACTTGCATGCATGCGGATGGAGACTTAAAGAGTGCATGCATTATTAAATAATGCTAGGATGGCATGCACGAAGGTGGCCTTTGGCCCCGGTGGCCCTTCTTGACCCAATTGATGATGCCCTAGATCTTCTATGGATGGCATCAGTCCTTAGCTGATTCCCTAGCTGTCAGTAACTGCTCGAACCCACAGGAATCACATAGGTTAGCGGTTTTGGGCCTTAAGGCCTCACTAGAAGAGGACATTACAGTCTCCCCCGTTGTTGTCTTGGACATAGATGACATGAAGTGAAGACTGCCTTGATTGGTGTGACAACCATCCATTTGGGAGTCTAGGCAGTCTTGGTTCCACCTCCTTAGTTGCTTGCCCCTCTACCATCCATCCTGGATCCACCTCACACATGAAACTACAAGGTTGGTGACAACAGCTCTAATGCTACCTCATGCACATCCTCATCATGTACTATTAACTCCAAATCAAGATCACCATCAACCTGTACTTCATGCTCATCTTTCTCCACTCCCCCAACTATGTTTTAAGGAGATCCTCATCCAAATCATTGAGCCGACTTCTGAACTTGATGGTGTAATAGTCTTGAAAGGACAATACTGTACATACCTCATCACCCAAGGCTAGATATTCTTGATATCGAGGCAAGTGTTGAAGTGCTCCTAACCTCTGCAAATTTTTAGCCAAGATCCTTCTCATTGTCTTCACGCTCTTATAGGCTAGCAAGAAATCTGTGCTCCAGCATGTATTTCACCAAAATCATTGACATGCATCAACATGCACTACCATTTACTCACATGCACTGGCATGCATCAACATGCATTGACATGCACTTTTATTCAATTTGCTATGTTCCCACAACTGGCGAGGATCTTGCTCCAATAACACTGTAATATCCTGAATTGATATTTGTGCCTTTTTACTGATTGATTGTGGTATGTGTTTATAGGTTTCGAGTTTCTTTAATGTTCATAACTCATAGAATGGTTTGCATGCAACTTCAAAATAGTGCACAAACCCCAGATATAAAAAACTCAAATATATAACAGAATAAGCTTCAAATATACTTTAATTACATACCAAAAATCATAGCTCTGTTTGTTGAACAATCTGTAAGAAGCATGCATGCCATGCATAAAAGATAGAGCAAAAAACGTGAGCCTCCCAAGGCTATTCACCCATGCAATAAAAAACGTCCTTCTTGAGCCTTGATTCTTCTGTTACTGCTCTGGATTGGTGAACTGAGTGCCTTGAATCAATATATAGGGTAATAGTAACCTTTTGAATATTTCGGTGATGACATGCAAGACTTTGGAGCTTTCCTGGTTCAGATGCAAATTACTTCTGAAGAGAGAAGTCGCCCATGCAGTGAATATGTCCTCTTCTTGGATAGAATGATGCACTACTGCTCAGGATGTGCGAGCTAATTCCCGAAAATCACTAGATAGGTTTATATAGGCCTTTTGAAGAGTTTGGAAGAAACATGCATGAGAAATACTGCTTCTTTGGTCCAATACGAATTGCCTTCAATGTCTTCAATTCTCCCTAGCAATAAATACGTGGCTTTCTGGAGGATCAATCTTTTGTATGCTGGATTTTTAATGAATATTGAATACTTTGAAGTGTTGATGATAGATATGTGTGATCTATCCTGAAAAAGTGATTAGGGCAGATAGAGTTTTGCTGTCGAAAACACTTGCTAGCTAAGGACTCACACCCTTAACCCCAACTTGCTCATCGAGCTCTGGAAACCAATTCTCAAAAGTGAATAATAATCATGGATACATAATGATTTGATTTACCTTCTTTTATTGAGTTGAGGTTGCATGCTTTTCCTTTTTGCATGCCTGTGACCTAATTGATGCATGCCGTATGCAACATGCACTTCCTTGCATGTATGCAACTTAAGTGACGCATGTCGCATGCAATTTGATATATGGCTCGCATGTTCCACATGTCAGCTATTACTTGCTCCACTGACCCTCTTATGTCTAGTGATGACTGAATAATACTATATTAATGTGTTCTTTAGCTCCGCGTATCCTTAGTCCTCAGTCAATTCCCTATTAGCCAATAATGGAACTTTACATACGATTGTTAGATAAGAGAGAGAGCTTGGACTCATATGAGCATCTCTACCTATTTAAAGAGGCTTCTACTCATGGTTTGTAATAAGTGTTTATTATTGTCATTTTACATTTATGAGTTAAATTGTAAGCTAAAGTTGTTACTAAGCACTTCTTTGTGCTCAATGTACTTCATTTTCTAAATCTTAATACAATGGTGGTTGAAATGAACAAAACTTCACTTACTAACAAATACCCAACAGAAGGAGGACAAAAGACAGAAATCAATATAGGACAACTGATATAAGAAAATAATTAATGAAGTATGAATGAATGAATATACATGTTATAATGCCATATGATAGTGTACTTAGAGTATTGACTAATCACATTGGTTGATAAATCATGTCCCTTGATTAGGTCATGGGTTTTAGTTCGGATGTGTCACTTCACTATATATATATATATATATATATATGTTTATTACATTTCCTATCCCTTTAAAGATGTCGTGTCCTTAAATCATTTTTTTGGAAATGACCTTATATCTTGTTTTGGCTTGTAATCCCTTCGCATGATTCTCTATTCTAATAGTTGGGATGGTTGACGATACACGATGATATGATCTTCTAAGCACCAAGAAGAACTGTCAAATTATGAAAGGGTCGCTCCACTCTAATTTAATCTTCTATGGGATTCTGCATTGATAGGGTTCTTGAAAAGAACTTGATGTATTCCGATTCCCAAGATGACTTATACTTTGAGGCCCAATTGTATTGGCACTAATATGCTTCGAACTATAGATCAATTGTTTTTGTTTAGAACGATGTTGATTGGTCAAGGAATTGACTCTTGTGATTAGGATGTTGATAAGGAATCCTTATAATTAGGATGTCGATAAGGTGTCCTTGTAATGAAATGAACAAAAGTTCATTTACTAGCAAATATCCATCATGAGAAGAACAATAGATAGGAATCCATATAGGGAAAGTAATATAAGTAATAATAAATTAAGTATGTGTTGGAATTCTCAATATGGAGATAAGGAAAGACAAATAGAGATAAGCATGAATTGCGTTTTTCATTAATATGATACACATAAATACGATGTATATGACCCTTGCTTTCATATTCCAGGAGGTCTCTTGGACTCTTAATGACTCTTCTTGTTCACCAATGTGAATAGGAATAACTTTTACTAACCCTAATGGATTAGCTTTCCGACATCTGCCCACTTAATCCGAAGGGGTGTTTGTGAGTCCAAGAATCTTTTTGAAGAGAGCTGAAATCTAGATGTGGATAGCTGCAAATGGTTGAACCCTTCACTAAAGTGCTCTTTGAATTAGTGGTTTTTGATGACCACAAACCAAGTGGTGGTTTAGGATGACCACAAACTTGGTTAGTAGAAAGGTGATGTATTCTACTAAATTGTGGTTTTGGATGACCACAAACCTCGTATAGATTGTGGTTTAAGATGACCACAAACTTGGTCAGTAGAAGCTGATGTCTACTACTAAATGGTGGTTTTGGACGACCACAAACCAATGGATGCTTTGGAAGTTGGAACATGGCTCTATCTCTTTCTCTTGACTACAAGTTTGACTCTTGCAATGGCTCTGGTTTCTAGATTTGCCTCAAGCTCTCTTGTTTTTGCAATGTAGATGTGAACAATCTGCTTGATTGATAGGGCTTCGAAACCTGAAGCCCGACTGTCACTCCATGGCAATCCCCCTTGTCAAGTAGAAGGTGAGAAGCAAGACTACTTTCTACTGCAAGCCCTGTCAAAACTTAAGATTGAATTCTTTGATATGAATGATATATCTTCTTGGGTGTTGATGACCATCGCAAGAATTGATCCACCCAATGTGAATATTTAATCTTGCAATTTTTTTCAATGTTGGACATTTATTTGAATGATGTTTGTGCTTCCTGCATTGTTGTCAAGGATGGAGATCAAAACATTGATCCTCGAGAGGGCCAATTTGATGACAATACTGGCACTGATGTTGAATTGGAAGATATGAAGATGGATTTTCTTGAAGGAATCTAGAATTTTAAAACTGGATTGGTCTGAAATAATCCAAAATATGAAAGGTCACTTATCATATTCGATACTTGTTCTGTGTTCTTGCTTTCTTCTCAAGGTTTGGTAATGTGCTTGGAAAGATTACGCTGAATATGTTCATGATAGGATTTGTCTTTTGGATCCGATGTTGTTTCACTCAGTTGGTTATTTGTTGAAATTTGATAGGAATAATTATCAAATTCAAAGGAGGGTTGTATTGAACAAGAAGTAGTTTTGAACACTAATTTCTTAGTTGTATTTCATCATGTTGTTGCTGTGATCGAGTCTGCAGAAGGTCCACTTTGGCTTGCGGATCACGTAAACAAGTGAGAAAAAATTGGAGAGTTGCTTTGCCGATTGTGATTGTATTGTCAACAACAATGAATATTAGTGTTCAGTAACTTTAACAGTTCTTTAGTTTGAGCCATTTGAAAGACTAAATTAGACTTTATAGGGCTTCTTGCAACTCCGCCCTTTAACGATAAGACTCAATAATTGAAAATTCAACTCACAGTGAAGGGTGTCGATTTCTATCGAGAATGCCCTTGATACAATTCAACTTAGTTTTGATTTGAAATTCACAAAAAATCTATTGCAAGTATAAAAAATACAAGAAATCTTACAAAAATTGATTGTTTGCAAGTTACATTTATTGTTGATTCTGAAGTTGAATTGATCTCCAAAAAATGATGCTTTGCTATGCTTCGAGTCCTAACTTGATCATGCTTGGATGATCTCAATGGTGTTGTGATGCCAATTGAACAAACAAACCTTTGAGCTTCAAAATTTCACAAAAATGTGAAGATTTTTGTAACCCCAACCTGGTTTCAGTTTCAGTTCATTGCATATGGTTTAGTGCCCAAACCCCAGAATGCATGTTCATAAAAATTAATGTTTTAACTTGAAAACATAAAACACATGAGATAATCTTAACTTTTGCAAACTCAGAAATTTATGGCAGCCCTACTTTTCCTACTCTGAAATTAATGGCAGCCAACACATGAAATTTTAGACTCGGTGTTTTTTAACCAATTTGGTCTAAGATAAAACCCTGAAGGGAAAACCTGTTCAAGAGAGAAATTTTTATTTTAAGGAAAATTTTACAAATTAAAACACCAGTACTTATCTTAGCATTTCATTCTCTAAATGTGTGCCAGAACTTCATTGAACAACTGCTGTATGCCCAACAACTTTTATGTATAGTACGACTCTCACGTGTGACTGTAAGGACACCATTAAATGCTGCTGTACGGTCTGTACCTTTCCTCGAAGTATGTGCCAAGCTTTTTCCTTGATTTTTGAGCCTGTACAAAATGTTGTACAACTGTAATAAATTCTGTACCAGCAACTCGATTTTTGTGCCTTGTTTCTCCTTCTTGAAAAATGTTCCCTTCCTCAATTTCTGTGCTAGTACAACCTCATTTAATGTTGTTGTACATATTCTCTCTTGTTGCACTTGCCTCAAAATTCATGCCCTTCAATTTTTCCTTCTCTCCTTGAAAAATGAGCCAAGGTTCTTCTCTTGAAAAATTCAAGGGTTTCTCTTTTCTTCTCTCTTCTTCTCTCTTGCTCTCTCCTCTCCAAAAATTCGCTCTTTGGAAATATGAATAATTAAATTAGGTTGAGCCTTTCCCTAGCCTTTTGTTTGAGCAACCACCATCTCAAAAATCAATGGCCAAGATTAAAAGAACTTAAGATGAGATCAAGGGCCAAGTTTAAATCTTGCTTTTCTTATTAAAAAACATTTAATGACTTTTTAAATATTTAATGTGAGACATTAATTACACACCCACCTTTTTAATCTCATTAAAATCACAAATAAACTTTTATAACTCAACTTCATTTTATAAAGTGACTTTATAAACATAAAGTCAATCTCACTTTATAAAAATGTAGGGACCACAATTAAAGTGTCCTTGTCCACTCCAAGGCACAAATGAATGAACAAACACTTACTTGTAAAATTTCAACACTACATCTTACCGAGGAAGGTGTTCTTCACCACCCCTATCTTGTGTTTGAAATGAATATGCTTCCTTCTTTCCCAAGACTTCATGAGAATGTCTGCTACCTGCTCATCAGTAGAAATGTATTGTAACTCCACAACTCCTCTCGGAACATAGTCTCTAATGAAGTGTTATATGATTTCAATATGCTTTGACCTGTCATGAAACACCGGATTCTGAGAGATCCTGATGCAACTCTGATTGTCACAAAGAATACTAGTAGGCCTCATCTCTTGACCAAATAAGTCTACCATCAACTTGTGAAGCCACAATGCCTTGCAACTAGCCTGACTGGCTGCCATGTATGTACTCATCCTCTGCAAAACTCAAAGCAATGAACTTTTGCTTCTCACTGAACCACCACACAACTACTGAGCCCAAACTGAAACAACAACTGGAAGTGCTCTTTCGGTCCGAAGCACTGCCTTCTTAATCTGAATCTGTGAAGCCAACCAAGCCCACTCCACCTGGCCTCCTGTAGTCTAGACCATAGTCTATTGTCCCAACAAGATATCTCAAAATGTGTTTTGCGTTTGTGCAATGTGTTACCACCTGAGTTGCACTCAGTTGGACTTCTAAGTGAGCCGCCAAAGATGAACATTTACTTGTTCAAACTCTGAGTTCAGAAGTCCATGCAGGCCTTCCTAGGCCCTTTTTAAATTTTTTTTAACATGTTCATACCCCTCGGTGAATTGTAATAAAATGACTTAGCATAATGACTTTATGTAAAAGGTTTGGTTTCTTAGGACTTAGTCATTAGTACATTATTCCAGGGTGTTTTTTCGTTGTTAATTATCTATCGTTTTTAAAGGATAAATAATTTTCGAGTTTTTCACTTAAGCCTCCAAAGCTGGAATAATTGTCTTGGCGGTTAGTTCTTGGGATGTTATTAAAACTTAAGTGCCAATGTATATTACCATTCTAATCATTATTTTGAGCCATTATGAACATGTACTAAGTCCTCCATAGGTTTTTAATTTTCGTTTTTTTTAAATTTTTCGCTTTTACAGGATTATTTTTAATAAGTTAATGTAAAATTTCTTTAAGTCATAAAAGTGGGACCAGGAGGTTGTTTTTTCCATGGGGGTGCTTGTTTTCTAACTCAGAGCACCCACTTAACCCCTACACCCACTTTCCTAAGTTTTCGAGTAATTATTTATCTACAAAATTAATTATTACTCAAAAAACCCAAAAAATAGGAAAGAATGAGAAATTCAGCAACTCATAAAAAATTGGAAACTTGACGAAAATTGATTCCGTGAGTTGGCAAAGGTAAATAAAATTATTCCTAAAGGGTTACAAGTCACCAAAAGGAAAGAAATGGTTGCTAAATATCAAATTGGATTTTTTTCACAAGAGCGGGGCGCATTTCCCAAGAGAGGTGCGCTTTTCCCAAGAAAGAAAGATTTGGTTTGAGGTTAAGCTTTTGGCATTTTGGTAATTTGCTTCTTTATGCCCCAAAGCATGGGGGTCCAACTCACGCCAAGCTATCAAGCTCATCATTTAGCAAGTGTGCACCCCCCTGCCCCCTTTTGGCTTGAATTCATCTATTTAAGAAAGCAAGTTCACTTCATTTGACATGAGAAGTTTGGAACACTCCGAGTCCCACTTGGAAGGCTCCATCGCCCAAGTTCAAGGGCTTATTATTCCTCTCCTCTCATCTAAAATTAAAATTTTTCTAGTTACCGGTTACTTTGATGAGTGTTAATCGATTTAGTGAAATAATATAGATTATAAGCTAAATTTGATTTACATTTACTGTTTAGTTAGATTTGATTTTAAAGTCGAATCTCATAGATCTAGCTTCTAACAAGTGCATTTTTAATACCTCATTTTTTATCTTTTAAAAAGTACTTGAATAATATGCTAAATTTTTATTATTTCTATTGATTATTTAGCATCTTTGATTGCTTGCTATTTTGCAGCAATTTATGAACAGGTAGAGAGACATTGTCGAAAATTTGAAGATTTAAGCCATCTAGGAGCCTTTCCTCTTGCTACTTGTTCTATAGGTATTTTTCAAGCCTCAATTCTGTAATTTTTGTGTTTCCTACTCTACAAAGGAACACAAATCTTCATTGTAATCATTATAATAAAAGAGAAGCAAGCGGGCAGCCAAGTGCCCGCACCCCATCCCCCTAGGGGGATCCACGTCTTTTTTTTAGATTAGTCAATTTCCTTCAAGCATTTATTTTGTTACCTTTAAAATTAACAAATCCGACCATGTTGTCGGAAACGAGAGTATCGGTATTGAGATTTTAAACAATTCACTTTTAGTTTGAACTCTTAAAATCAACAAAGATTTCATTCCCCGTATGCTCTTGTGAAAACTGTAGGCCATTGGCTGGAACAGTGGGACATCCAGAAAGGGATTGAAATGACTAGTTTAATAGGATAATCCATCTAAAACTAATCTCCAAGAACTCGAGAGTTCGCGAAGAACGAATACCATAGAGTCGGGGGGCTACCCCAAACAAGTTATGTCTCGCCCTGTTGGAGACTTGGTAAAGTTGCTTTGACGTTCAGTTCAAGGAGTTGAGTCTTAGTGGGACAAACAAAGAAGTAACCCACTCCTTAATCCACTCAGTTAGTTAATTTAAAACTGACCAATCGAGACAACTGCAATACTTCTCGAGACATCACTAGCGACAGCCTTACATGCAAGCACTCTATTAGCACCTGTCTATTTTGCATCGCCTATTTATTTCTTGATATAAATTAATTGATTGTGTTGAATGGAATGTTATTTTACATGCTGGTGATATAAGTTATTTGTAGATATCTTAGTTTCGGTATTTATATCATCATATCTCCTAGATTAGTTGGTTTTCTTTTATAGATTAACAACCTTAGATTTTTTTGATAGGGACAACACCCCTTGGCTTTGCTAGGAGAGAGCCTAGATGGAGGAGTCAAGATCAAGTGATAGCACTTGACTCTAGCTTGCTCCCAAGGTCGCACCCAGTGGCTTGAAGATTTCTACCATGTGACCCGAGTTGTGAATTTATATGCAGTAACATTTTGGTGCCGTTGTTGGGGATAAATCTTTCTATTCCCGGAATACGACTTTGTTTTTCATTCATTTTTGTTTTTGCTTTGTTTGATGATTGTTTAGAGTAGATCTTTATTTTTTATTTGGCGACTCCATTAACATTTTCTCATTTTGTTTACAAAGAAAAGCAAAAAAAAAATTTGTGAGAAAGTTTTTAATGCATATTTTTTTTTCTCACATGGCGACTCCATTGAAGGGAGAAAACCTTGTTATCTCATAAACTTGTGAAGTTTTGTTTTGTGTAGATGAGCCCATGCGACATATTAAAACCTTTAAAGCTCATCATTTGACAACACCACCTTTTCAATACAAAGTTCCATGGCTGTATCAAAGCATATTGTTGATTTCTGATATGGATGAATTAATGGAGCAATGTGGTGCCCAGATAGCCAGACTTTTTCATCCTCTCGATTTCTCAAACATCCCGAGTTTTCCTAACTTGGGTCATGATGTGGGGGATGTATATAAATGGCTTCTAGTGTTTCATGGAAATTATGGTGATTCGGCCACCCGGCATATCAGGTCTTTCCTTCAATTGTTGGTCGACTCCAATGTTCTTTATGAGGACAATATGATGGAAATGTTTGCGAGTACTTTTTAGGGAGATACTTGTTGTTAGTTCAAATCAGGGCCTCTCTAATAAATGTATAACCTCCTTTCCAAGATTTATTTGGATCTTTATAGAGCAGTGGCATGATGGTAGGGGTAGTAGGAATGGTTTGAAAAAATTCCTTGAAAATATCTATACCTTATACCTATCTAGGATAGAGTATCACATGGAAACATATGATGGACCTTTTGCCATGATACAAAGTATTGAAGACTTGGAATCACTTATTAAAAATTTAAGTGAAGAGTAGATCCATGACACTCCTAGTGAAGAACTTCCTCGTGCTGTCATAGACAGGGTTGAATGTGTGGAAGTCCCTCTAAGTTATTTAAGAAAGGAAGAGATTAACCGGCTTATTAAAGAATATGAGGTCTCTCTTAATACACAACAGGATTCTTAAGATGGGCACATCCATGACAATCCCGTTGAAGAGTTTCACAAAGAACCCTCATTTGAAGACATTGTTGAAAACCATCCTCATGTCACATTGGCAGAAAATAATGAAGATTTGACAAAGCTAGAGGATTCCGTTGAGCAGCACATACCAAGTGACCCCATTGAAGATATTATTGAAAATTCACTTCATGATACCATAATAGAAACTGTTGAAGATTTGAAGTGTTCTCAAGATTATTTTAGTGAAGATGATCACATGGGAATTCCAGATTTACCTTAAAAGGAAACCATCACAGAAAATTATAAAGAAGATTATAATGAAATCTGTATGGTGTATGATGATACTCCTCCATGTTCTCCACATGGTGATGAAGGTTTGGAAAGTTCATTCCATTATAACATTTTTGGAACCAAGCTTTATGAGGATGAGTATGGTGAACATGAGGAAGACATGTGTAACCATGAGTATGATGCAACTAATGAATACTCCCCCATATTTGACGAATATGTGGATGATAACTATTGGACATACATTGAGAAACAATTTTTGGTGTATCAAGAGAAGGAATTGTTGATTTAAAGACCTTTGAAGATCTCAGTATGGAAGAGAAGCATTCAAAGTTTTCTTATGATCATTCAAAGCCATATCATCCCAAATCTTACACAAGTATTGACAATAAGGACTTTGAGAGGTAGTGCATTGAAGAGTCAGATTTGATACAACCGATGGAGGGTCATCTTGAGCCTGCATCTTCGCGTTTAGAGGTTCCTTATGATTTGGAGCAGCTTGGGGTTTACACAGAGAGTTATTAGCCGATAAGGCCTTAAGATATATGTTATGGAGTTGTCAACCTGCTTCATCATGCAAATATGTACATTAGCCCTATCCAAGCTTGGATAGAAGAATCCTGTAGAAGCACATGCCATTTTGGGAAGCAGTTTGATGAAGTTTTATATGCCTATGATCTCCCATCCAACCCACCCATCCTGAATATCCACGCAGGTTTGCACTTTCTAATGAATATGTCTTTGCTTTGGCTAGTAACCAAAGACGAAGGAAATAATTTAAATTTTGATCAAATTTTAAGGTGGTTGCATTGGATTTATCATTTCACTTAACATTTTGATTATGTTATGCTTAGAGTAGGAAAATAAGCTCCTTAAAGTGAGCGTTTAATTTCTGCATTTAGTTTCTGTTCTTAGGAATAGTAATTTTTTTTCTTTAGGTAAAGTTTCTTTTTTCTTTTTTTTACTTTCTAATAAAGCAACTTAATGGTTTGTTGGGTTTTTACAAGATTTTGTGCTACTAGGGTCGTCTTGTCAAGTTGAGATGTTTTTACAGATTATTGAATCTAGAGATTCTATGGTTCTTGCATGCTCTCCTTGCCTAAATACTAGATCAAGCACGCGTCCCGCAGTAGGAGCCAGATGTTACCATTTGAGTTGCACTTAGTTCGATTTCTAAATGAGCCGCCAAATATGAACAATTACTTGTTCAAAATTTGAGTTCAGAAGTCCATGTAGGCCTTCCTAGGCCATTTTTTAATTTTTTTTTAACATGTTCATACCCCATGGGAAATTGTAATAAATGACTTAGCATGATGACTTTATGTAAAAGGTTTGGTTTCCTAGCACCTAGTTATCAATACATTATTCTAGGGTGTTTTTTCCTTGTTAATTATCTATTGTTTTTAAACGATAAATACTTTCGAGTTTTTCACTCAAGCCTCCAAAGCTAGAATAATTGTCTTGGTGGTTAGGCCTTGAGAGGTTATTAAAACCTAAGTGTCAATGTATATTACCATGCTAATCATTATTTTGAGTCATTATGAACATGTACTAAGTACCCCATAGTTTTTTTTTTAATTTCCGATTTTTTATTTTAATTTTTATTTTTTTTATCCATTTTTACAGGCTTATTTTTAATAAGTTAAATGTAAAATTTCTCCAAGTCATAAAAGTGGGACTAGGAGGTTGCTTTTTTTATGGGGGTCCTCGTTTTCTAACTTAGAGCACCTACTTAACCCCTAAACCCACTTTCCAAAGTTTTCGAGTAATTATTTATCTCCAAAATTAATTATTACTCGAAAAACCCCAAAAAGAGTAAAAAATTTGACAACTCATAAAAACATGAAAACTTGTCGAAAAAAGGTTTCTTGAGTTGGCAAAGTAAATCCACAAGTATCCTAAGGATTTTGGAAAGTCAAATCATGCTATTTTCGAGTAAATCAAAGCAATGAAAATTTCCTCCAAGTGGGGGCGCATTTTCCAAGGAAAGCTTGCATTGTTTGGGAATTGTGTTGAGTTTTGAGTGTTGGATTTCCATATTTTTTATCTTACCATTACCAAACCCACAAAGCACTACTTTCTAGCTCTTTCCATTCGAGCTAGACTCTTCCTTTAGCAAGTGCGCTCTCCCTTGAGATTGCTCTTTTCTATTTAAGCAAGGCACGACCTCTCATTTTTCCATGATGGTCAAAGGGCCGAAAGGCTGTTGTGGCTTTGGTATTGTAGTTTGTATACTTTTTGGAATAATAAAGGCTTTGTAGGCAGATCTATGGTGTAACTCTTTTGATGTGTGGATGGTAATAGTCAAGTGCCGTAATATCCCAAACTGATATTCTACAGTTCTTTACTACTAGGTTGTTGTTCATACACTCAATGATGTGCAAAAGACTGCATTAAAAGTGCATGCAAAATTGTTGTCCCCAAATGCCCTAAAATATAGCAAATCTGGAGAGATTATAGGGTAGAAAGTTTCAGAAAGTTGTACACTTATCACTGATAAATAAGCTGGTAGTACTCCATAGATATGCTACATGCAGGTGGTGCTGAATAGGTGAGATAATAGAGCTCCCTCTCTGATATTGACGCCCAACTACACACGTGCCCTCTGCAAGATGATGTTGACATTTTTGGGGAAGGAGCAGTTTGATGATGCTGATACTTTGCAGGGATGATAGTCTGAGCCTCCCAGTAAGATATCAAGTCGCATGCAGAGATTTTTCCCTCCTTGGGAAAGCTAGCGAATTGATTTGCTTTGGGTGAGGACGCCTCCTTCCTCCCATGAATAAGATGATGGAAGTATCGAATGAGCGAATAATGAATTGATAATCACTCAGTGTGATGGGCTAAGTCTGCTGAGAGAAATGGTGATCACATGCAGAAGAAAGATTGCTGAAGGGTCCCAGCGAATCCTTCTGGGGTTTTCTAGATATTCCCCAGCTATAAAACATGAACTTGCAAATAGATGTTATGTTGGTGCTGGATCACTGCATACGGAAGGATACGGTGAATGCCGGTAGTAGACCTGGATGGCCTACCCTGAAAGAGATTAGGCTAGATAGATTTTATTGCCGAAACCCTTGTTAGCTGAAGACACTGTCTTCAACTCCAACTGTTGTTGCTGCACTTGTTGCTGCTGCTCAAAACTCCAAATCAATAATAATAATCATAAATGCCTCCTTTGGTCCAATAACCCTTCTTAAATAGATTAGCATGCACTTTTAGGGTTTGCATGTCAATTTTAGGGTTTACGCTTCACTTTTGCATGCATGCAATTCTAATTTCATATTGACTTTAAGCCTAAAGAAATAAGGCTTTCTTTATCATACTGATGACTTTTAATACTGAAAGAGTATCTCGTTCTGATCTAGTCAATTCCTTTTTATGCAGTACCCGCTCGAACATATGGCAATTAAGTAGGTTAGTGGGTGTTTTGGTGCTTAATTAGAAGAGGACATTACAGTCCTCTCTGCTCGATATTGCTTGTCCTCAAGCAACTGCAAACTAAGATGCTGCAATACCTGCTCTCCCTCCCATGTGGCATTCTCCGTAGGTAATTCTTTCAATTTTACCAAGTATTCTCGAATTACCCTGTTTCAGAATCAGTACCAAAAACCCTTCATCATCTAAGGGAGGCAACTTGGTGGAAGGAGCAATGTGTTTCCTGACTGTTTTCTTGAGGTTGGATACATGAAATACATTGTGAATTTTGCTTTCCTTTGGAAGCTCTAGTTCATAAGCCACCTCTCCAACCTTCTTGACTACCCTGTAAGGACCATAGAAGCGAGGTTTTAGCTGTTCTGCTCCTTTTTTCTTGAGTGAAGATTGCCTGTAAGGTTGTAGCCGTAAATATACCACATCTCCAACCTCAAAATTACGCTCAATCCCGTGTCTGTCTGCATATAGCTTCTGCTGATTCTGAGCTTCCTGTAGATTCTCTTTCAGGACCTTAAGAATATCTTGACTGTCTTATATCCAATCTTTTGCCTTTGGTGCTTTGTTGTCTCCAAAATCCAAGTCTGCAAAGTTTAGTGCCTCAGTCATATAGAGCCTTAAAAGGTGTCATCTTAATAGACATATGGTGGCTAGTATTGTAGCCCCTAGGTGTAGCCATTTAATCCATGTCCTCTGTTGTCCTGCTACATAATTTCTTAGATACCCCTCAATCCATTTGTTGACAATCTCCGTCTTCTAGTCGCTCTGAGGATGATAACTTGTGCTTGTAGCAAGTTTTGTACCTACCAATCTGAAAAATAAGTCAGCTACCTGTGATGCTGAATAGTCAGAAGAAACAACAAAGAAGTAAGCAAATTTGGTCAACCGATCTACTACCACATATAAGCAGTCTCGTCTCTATACCTTGGGTAAACCTGTAATGAAGTCCATCGAGATGCTATCCCATTTCTGCTCAGGTATCGGTAATGGTTGAAGTAACCCTGCCGGATGAGTGTGTTCGATTTTATTTTGTTGTCAGATACTGCATTCCCAAACGTGCTGTATTACCTCCTCCTTGAATCCTTTCCATGAGATCCTCTCTCTGATCTGTCTGTAAGTCTTCAAGAACCCTTGATGCCCTGATAATGGTGTGTCATGCGATGCCTGTATGATCTTTTTCTTTAAAGTCGACTCTGGGATGAGGTATATCCTACTCTTGTAATAGATGATGTTGTCAATTACCCTATACCTGTCATCTTGTATCTGTCCATCTAGTAATTCACAAACAAATTTGTTTTTGGAATATTCTACCAAGAGAATAGACCTCCAATCCGTAGATATACTCATGAGTGATAATGAGGCTGGTCGTTTGGATAAGGCATCAGCTACAACATTGTTCTTTCCCTTAACATACTCTATTTCAAAGTCATATGCCTGTACCATGTTGACCCATTTCTGTTGGCGCTAATTCAATTCTTTTTGCTCCTAGAAGTATTTGAGGTTGTTGTGATTTGTTTTGATTTTAAACCTACTTCCCACCAAATATTGTCCGAATTTTGTTAAGGCATGTAAGATGGCTAGCATCTCCTTATCATATATAGAGTAGTGGCGTTCATAGTCTTTAAGTTTTCGGCTTTCGAATGCAATCGGGTGATGGTTTTGCATCAATACTGCCCCTAGTCCCTCTCCAAAAGCATCACACTCGACTATGAATCGCTAAGAGAAATCTGGGGGTGCCAAAACTGGACAAGAACTCATGATTGTTTTCATCCTTCTCAAAGGTTTGTTGTGCCACTTCTGTCCATGTGAATGCCCTTTTCTTTGTAAGATCAGTGAGTGGTGCGGCAAATTGAGAGAACCCTTTTTACGTATCTCTTGTATTATGTTAAAGGCCTAAGAATCCCTTCAATTCTCTCACTGTCTTTGGTGTAGGCCAATCCAAGATAGCTGAAATATTTTCCATGTGAACTTGTACCCCCTCTGCGCTGATTATATGCCCTAGATACAACATCTCTTTCATACCAAACTCACACTTAGACATTTTCGCGTAAAGCGACTGTTCTTCTAGAATTTCCAGTACCTCATCTAAGTGTTTCAAATGTTCCTCCTAAGTTTTACAGTAAATCAAAATATCATCAAAGAATACCAGTAAATATTTCCGTAACTGAGCCTTGAAGGTGTGGCTCATGTAAGATTGGAAAGTTGTTGGGGCGTTGGTGAGTCCAAAAGGCATGGCTAGGAACTCATAGTGACCATAGTGGCAACGGAAAGCTGTCTTTGAAATGTCTTGATCCCTTACTTGGATCTGATGGTACCCTGATCGAAGATCAATCTTTGAAAAGTATTTTGCCCCCTGTAAATCATCCATTAATTCATCAATCCTGGGGATAGGATACCTCTTTTTGACGGTCTTCTTGTTCCTTGATCGTTTTAACCAAAAACCAATACACATTTGTAAGGTGCCATCTTTCTTTTTAACCAAAACCACCGACGATGCAAATGGACTAGAACTCGGCCGAATATATCCTAGTTCCAGTAATTCCTTGATCATTTTCTCGATCCCATCCTTGTACCTTTTGGGATGTCTGTATGGAGTGGTGATGACTACTTGTGTCCCCTCCTCTAACTCAAGAATATGCTCAAATCTCCTATCTGGTGGTCGGCCTACTGGAAGATCTCTAAATACCCTCTCATGTTTCTGTAATAGCGCTTAAATATCTTTTGGATGTTGGGTGTTGTTATCAGGAGGTTTTCTAAAAGTGACAAAGCTGCCCATTCTATGTCTCCCTGTCCAAGTATGACCTCCATTCTTTGTGATGATACTGGTTTGGGGGGATAAGTGTTCATGCCCCTTAAGACTACCCGTTTTCCATCTTGTCCCTGGAATTCCATTTCCATTTCCCTGTAATCCGTAGTATATTTTCCTATTGAGTAAAGCCATTGAACCCCTAGTATTACATTTGTGTTAGCTACATTCACCACATAAAATGAGTCGGTCATATTGTAGTTCCCTAATGTGACATTTAGTTTGGGAATCCAATGGTTGCACTCCATGCTATTATTACTGGCTACCGCTACGGTGAATCCCTCAAATTTCTCTGTTTGAATACCCCGCTTAGCTACCCATGTTGCATCAATGAACTTGTGGGTTGCTCCCCCATAAATTAACACACCTACCTTGTGGCCCTGTACTACTCCCCTGCCCTGAGAGTATGAAACTTGGGTACTTCGGATAATGTAGCAATAACTCCTCTTGGTGTTTTTTCCTGAAGTGATTCCTCATCTACTGCCATCAATTCCTCAGCTGTTTCCTGTTCGTATTCCTCCCCTTCACTATCGAAGTAGACTTCTATATAGTGGGCATTTGCCTTCCTTGTGCACCTGTGGTCTGGAACCCATGGTTCCTGACAAATAAAACATAATTTTTTCCTTCTCAAATCTTTCCTCATGTCATCGTCTAACCAAGTTTTCTTTGCCCATTCTTGTTGAAAAGGTTTTTTGTCTTTGTCTTTTACTGGGAAATTTGTTTTAAGTGAAACCCTGTTCTTACGAACTGAGTTTTGTAGATCTCTAGTTCTGTTGATTGCATCCTGTAGAGTGGAGGGTTTGTAGGATTTCACCCACCCTCGTAAAGGTTCTGTCAAAGCCTTCGAAAATAACATAATCAACCTGATCTCAGACACATCTGTTACCATAACAACTATTCTCTGAAACTCTGAGATGAAGGCCTCGGCACTACCTGTCTGTTTGAGTTGTGCTAACTCTCTAAAATGCATCTCCGGGTCCCTTTTGTCAAACCGCTCCATGAGCCTCTAGGTGAAGTCACTATAGGAATTGATGGTGTTGTGACCCAATGTTACTAGCCCATGGTACCACCACTCATGAGCCTCTCCCTCCAAATGTAAGGTAGCCAATTAAATGGCATTTGTCTTTGTCATAGGGTCAAGTTGGAAGTAAGTATCCAACTTCTGGACCCAAATTCTCGTTGAACCCTCGTGAGTCCCATCAAAGTTAGGGATGGTCAATCTGCCCAAGGTTTTCCACAATTCATAATTCTGGGTGAACCCTTTGTTCAAATTCCTTGGACAGTTCCTGCTTTTCATATTGCAGAAGTATGAGAATGACATTGTTGCATGGAACTCATCTCCCAAATCCCAGTACTCCTGTGAGTAAGCTCCAAATGGTTCACTAGGTTCTGCTGGCTTGACTGGTTATGCTACTGCATTCTCCAGGAAGTGAGGCATAGTAGGTCTGCGGGAAGGTTTGTTATATATATGAGGTGTGTTTTTCATATTAGTGTATGCATGCTTCCCACTACTACTGGTAGATCCTCTATCTAGTGTGAAAGAGGTATACTCCTATGACTTGGTTCAGGCTTTAGCGACAATCTATTTATTACATGCAATACTTCCTTCCGCCCTTTAGCTAGGTCTTTCAATGCACTTACCAAGTTGCGAAATTCCAACCTGTCTTCCTCTTCTCTCATTCCTTTCCCTCTGTCAAAGTGTATACTTGCCTTTCCCTCTGTCAGAATGTATACCTGTTGGGTCCATGTCTGAATTGGTATCCTCTAATTGGATATCTTCAAATCCTGCTCCTCAGTGTACCTACTCTTCCTTCTCCTATAGGTTACAAATGTGTCTTCTTCTGGATTCATTTACTTTTCATGTTCAAGCCCACAACTGGCAAGGAACCTGGCTCTGATACCACTATAATATCTCAAACTGATATTCTACGGTTCTTTACTACTAGGTTGTTGTTCAACTTCATACACTCAATGATGTGCAAAAGACTGAATAAAAAGTGCATGGAAAATTGCTGTGCCCAAATGCCCTAAAATATAGCAAATCTGGAGAGATTATAGGGTAGAAAGTTTCAAAAAGAATTTGTACACTTACCACTAATAAATAAGTTGCTAGATGCCCAGCTACACACGTGTCCTCTGCAAGACGATGTTGACGTTTTTGGGGAAGGAGCAGTTTGATGATGCTGAAACTTTGCAGGGATGATAGTCTGAGCCTCCCGGTAAGATATCAAGTCGTATGCAAAGATTTTTCCCTTCTTAGGGAAGCTAGCAAATTGATTTGCTCTGGGTGAGGAGGCCTCCTTCCTCCCATGAATATGCTGCTGGAAGTACCGAATGAGCGAATAATGAATTGATAATCACTCAGTGTGATGAGCTAAGCCTGCTGAGAGAAATGGTGATCACATGCAAAGGAAAGACTGGGCTGAAGGGTCCCAACTAATCCTTCTGGGGTTTTCCAGCTATTCCCCAGCTATAAAACGTGAACCTACAAATAGATGTTATGTTGGTGCTGGATCACTGCATACAGAAGGATACAGTGAATGCCGGTAGTAGACCTGGATGGCCTACCCTGAAAGAAATTAGGGCAGATAGATTTCACTGCCGAAACCTTTGTTAGCTGAACATGCCGTCTTCAACCCCAACTGCTGCTGCTGCTCAAAACTCTAAATCAACAATAATAATCATAGATGCCTCCTTTTGTCCAGTAACCCTTCTTAAATAGATTAGCATGCACTTTTAGGGTATGCATGTCACTTTTAGGGTTTACGCTTCACTTTTGCATGCATGCAATTCTAATTTCATGTTGAATTTAAGCCTAAAGAAATAAGGCTTTCTTTATCATACTAATGACTTTTAATACTGAAAGAGTGTCCCATTCTGATCTAAGTATCAAATGTCCTCAGTCAATTCCCTTTTATGCAGTACCCACTTGAACCTATGGGAATTAAGTAGGTTAGCGGGTGTTTTGGTGCTTAATTAGAAGAGGACATTACAAGTGCTTATGAGGTATAATTTGTCTTGTTTTCTTTGTTTTATGTTGGTTGAATTTGGCCTTTGGAGGGAGTTGTATCCTAGTAGGATATGATTAGAAAAGCTTGTTTGCTTCATAACCTTATTGTTCATTTGCAAGTAGATCTCTTAGAAAGGCATGTTCAATTTGTTTAATGCTCATGTTTTCCAAGTTTCTGTTGTAGGTGGCACCAAGCTTTTAACCATTTTTGTGCAAGGATCTCCAAGTTTGTAGGTGATATGACTTGAAGAAGGGGTTGAGCTTATTTGCATCCTCCTCATCTTCAATTTTTTGTGAAAGACATAGTCCCTCAGTGTTCCACCAAAGCAAACTCCACGGCCCAAAGTTCCCTAACTTTCAACGCTTTTCTTCTCTCTTTGCTTAACCATTTTAAAATTAAATTTTTTCGGTTGCTAGTTACTTTTTAGCAGTGTTAATCATTTTAGTGCATAAAAAATATCATAACTAATTTGATTTCCAATTGCATTTATAAGTTTATATATGATTTTAAAAGGATTACTTTTCATAGATCTAACGCCCAAAACTAAGTACTTGCATTCTATATTTTCATATCATTTAAAGTACTTAAGTTATATGCTAAATTTTTTATGCTTTAATTGATTAATCTAGCACATTTAACATAAGTTTGTTGGCTGTTTTTCAGCAATTGACGAACAGGTAGAGAGACACTCTAGCGAAATTTACAAGATTTAAGCCATTTAGGAGCCACTCTTCTCTCTGCCTCTTCTTCGGGCAACTTTAAAGCCTTAAATTTTGTAAAATTGTGCTTCCTATTCTACGAAGAAGCATTAGTATTCTTTCATTGTAATAATTATTGTAACAAAAGAGAGTGGGCATCTGAGTGCCCACGCTCCATCCCCCCAGGGGGGAACTGTGTCGTCTCTTTTTGTGGGTTGATTTTCTTAAAGTAGCTTCTTTCGTTTTCTTAGTTTAATTTTGTTTTTGATTTGCTTTTAAAATTAACAAATCCGACAGTGTTCCCGGAAACAAGAGTATCAGTACTGTGATTTTGAACAACACATGTTTGACTTAAGGCTTTAGTCCCTGTATGCTCTTGTGAACACTACAGTACTTTGGATGGAACGGTGGGACAATCAGAAAGGGATTAGAGTGACTAGTAATTAGTCTCATCTTACAATTAAGCCCTAAGTGAAAATCCAACACTTTTTTCGATATTGTTTAGACGTGGGAAAAGTATTCGAGTGAAGCGGGAACAACTAGAAAGTGATCGTGGGGCCTCGTTAGACTACATCTTTGTTGGTGTAGTGTTGAAACTTGAACACAACCCCACGACTCCATCTAGCCCACATGTCATTGTGAAAACCACTTCTAAGCAAATCCGGACACATTCCTCGTACCCCTTGAGTATATTTGGAATACCTTCTCCCCTTAATAATTATATCATTGCCACATTAATAAAGTTGATCAACAATTAACACATTCCCTAATCTACTCATTTAATAATCTAAAATTTATCACCTGAGACACTACATTACTTTCACCATGACCACACTAGCAACCCTTACACACAAGCAATCTTTTCATTGGCACTGGTCTACATTATTTTTATGCATAGATGAATTTTGCAAGTGTTTTGAATGGTTTGTTATTATTTTAATTTATTTCATCTTAACTCCTAGAATAGTTGTTTTTCCTTTCATATATTAAAAACCTTAGATTATTTTCATAGGGACCAGCCGCCTTGGCTTTGCTAGGAGTAAGCCTAGATAGAGGAGTCAAGATCAAGTGACAACACTTGACTCTTACTTTCCCCCAAGGTTGCACCCAGTGGCTTGAATATTTCTACCACGTGACTCGAGGTGCGAATTAGGGGGCAGCAAATTCATCTAGGCCAAAGGGGAAAGGTCAATTTATAGATTTTCATTTGAGTTGTTAGTTGTAGTATTGTAGAGTCTAGAGTCTAGACTCATTTATGTTAAAGATAATGCAGAGACCCATTCTCAAGGAGGATGGCACCCTAGTCAGTTAACTAGGGTTCCTGGTCAGTTAACCAGGCAGATAAGTCCCTAGAGTGTACCCTAGGGACCCCAACAGTCTCTTGGGGTTCTTGGTCTGGGACCAAGCAGGTTGATGCCATGGAAAAGTCCCTAGCATGTGGCTAGGCCCAACATGTCTCTAGGGTATTCTGGTCTTAGACCAAATAATCTCTTGGTCACAAGGACCAAGCAGATCCTGCAGGATGATACAGAGACTTCCTAGGTTGGGACCGGGCAGATTCTTGGTTTGGGACCAAGCAGTTCCTGCAGGTACATACTTGGTTAGTTAACCAGGTGGATCTTGGTTAGTTGACCAAGATGATGATGTGTGATGTCCTCTTCTCCTAAACAGTTATTGTTAGGTTGTTTTTCGAGGGACTAGCCACCCCTTGATGATGTCACTAGCAGACCTTTTTAGGAGCAGTTTGGAGGACCAGAGGATCACATCATCCTGTTGGACCTTCCGTATACCGTGATGATAAAAATTTACAGTTATTGTATGGAACACATGTGGACAATATACCTTGAGAGAGAAGCTAAAAGTTTGGTACCTTGGTCTTGTGTGTAAAAGGGTTGTTTCCCCACCTTAATGGTACACCTTGGTCTTGTGGGTAAAAGGATTGTTTCCCCACCTTGATGGTACCTTGCTATTATGGGTGAAGTGGTTGTATTCCCACTTTGTTGTGACCCCTCTTGTTGACTTGTGGTCCTGTGTTTTCCTTATTGGTCCTAGCGCCCATCTTGATTGTGGTACCTCGACCCTTTTTGCTATAATGACTTAACTTTACTATTTTTATTTTTACTATTTTTATTTTGTATGACCTCTTGACCTTTGGTACCCTACCCTAAGTCAACATAATATTATTCTATGTTTTATTTGGTGACAGTCCTAAAAGCTAGGGTTATAAAGAAGATCTTTCTAGAAGCCTTTAAGAGGCTATAAAAGCATGCCCAACTCTTCATTTTTCCATCATCTTGAAGTTACTTAGTCCCTGTTACCAACTAAGTTGCACTAAGTTGGATTTCTAAATGAGCCGCCAAAGACGAACAATTACTTGTTCAAATTTCAAGTTCAGAAGTCCATACAGGCCTTTTTAGGCCATTTTAATTTTTTTTTAACATGTTCATATCCCATGGGGGATGTAATAAAATGAGTTAGCATGATGCCTTTATGTAAAAGGTTTGGTTTCCTAGGACTTATTCATCAATGCATTATTCTAGAGTGTTTTTCCTTGTTAATTGTCTACCGTTTTTAAGCGATAAATAATTCTCGAGTTTCTCACCCGAGCCTCCAAAGCTGGAATAATTGCCTTGGTGGTTAGGCCTTAGGAGGTTATTAAAACCTGTGTCAATGTATATTACCATGCTAATCATTATTTTGAGTCATTATGAACATGTCCTAAGTCCTCCATAGGTTTTTTCTAATTTCCGGAAAAGATATTTTATTCTGTTTTTACAGTCTTATTTTTAATAAGTTAATTATAAAAGTCCAAAAAGTCATAAAAATATGGTTAGGAGGTTGTTTTTTCCATGGGGGTGCTCATTTTCTAACTTAGTAGACCCACTTTCCTAAGTTTTCGAGTAATTATTTAACTCCAAAATTAATAATTACACGAAAAACCCAAAAAAGACCAAAAATACGAGATATTTAAAATATTCGGCAATTAAAAAAATAAAAGAAACTTGCCAAAAGTGAATTTTATGACTTGACAAACTAAAGTGGCATGTACCCGGGCAGGTTTGGCAAGTCAAAACTTACAGTTTCAGAGAGATTTAAAGTTTGGAAGTTTCCTCTCCAAGAGAGGGAGGAAATCTCCAAGAGGGGTGCAGGCATGAAATGAAAAGCTTGAAGTTTTGGAAAGAGCTTTGTGTTTTGGCAAGTGCCTTTAAGTCACAAGATGTTGCTATTATTTACACCCTATGACAACCTTGATCGACTTCACATCGAACTCATTCAGAGCTAACGCCTCTTTGAGGAAATGCACCCCCTTCTCTTGCTTGGGTTTTCTATTTAAGCAGGCATTCATTTCTCATTCTGGACGGATGAATTGTGCATTGAACCTCTGCTCCTGTATTTTGTAATCAGTTGTGATCATTATTGAATAAAGTGAAGGCTTTGGAGGCATACTTGTGTAGGGCATCAACCTGTGGATGGTCTCTGTGTTTATGTGAGTTATACTTGTATTAGTTTCATGCTTTGTTCGAATATTGTTATAACCGTCCTTGGTAGGATTAATGCTAATCAATAGGAAAGACTAATCAAGTTTGTTTACTTGTTTATTTCTTTTCTCTTCTTATATGTAGAGATCAAGAAATTATATGTTTTACTTGTCTGTATGCATATTTTTCTAATCTTTTTGTGTAAGTGATACTGGTTAATAACAAATCGTTCAAAGTTTTACTTCAAGCTATGCAGGTAGCTTTTTCAAAGAAGTGGTGGATCTTGTTCGACTCTCCCACATCTGTGTTATCATTGGAAGATCTAAATCCCTCTTCCCTCCATTGGAAGACTCCATTGTCTAAGCTTTTAAGCTTTGGGGGCATTCTTTTTCTCTTCTTTCTGTCACATAAAGTATTAAATTTCTAGTTACTAGTTCTTCATGCATACTAAATCTTTTCAGTATTTTAAAGAATATCATACTAATATGATATTTGCATGCACTCGACGGTTCATATCTGATATTAAAAGTCATATGTTTTTAGATCTAAACTTTAAGCAAGTACTTGTTTCGAAAAAATTGCAAAAAATTATTTTTCGAAGTACTAAAATTTTTATGCTAATTTTTTATATTTTTATCGATTGATCCATCATTGTTTAGCATAACATTGCTTGCTGTTTTGTAGCAGAAGTTGAATGAAGAGAGAGACACTGGCCAAATTTTGAAGATTCAAGCTATCCAGAGATCCCTTTTTTTATATCTTCTTTGGCCATTTTTCTAAGGCCTTAAACTTGTAAACTTTTCCTATTCTACAAAGGAACAAAAGTATTTCTTCTTCTAGATCATTGTAAAAAAGAGAAGCAAGTGGGAAGCCAAGTTCCCACACCCCATCCCCCTAGGGGGGATTCACACTTTTTTTTTATTTTTCAGTTTTTTCATTTTTTTTAATTTCTTTTTATTTTCTTAAGTAAAATTAACAAATACGAATGTGTTCTTGGTAACGAGAGTATCGACACTGTGATTTAAATAACTCATATTTAGTTCTAAAATCTTACAATTAACAAGGCTTCAATTCACGTATGCTCTTGTGACCACTGCAGGCCACTGGCTGGATCGGTGGGACAATCAGAAAGGGATTGGAGTGACTAGTAATTAGTTGAACACTTCAATCAACCCCTAAAGTGAAAATCCAACACTTCTCGATATTACTAAGTTGTGGGGAAATTCTGTAAGTGAAGCGGGAACCACTAGAAAGTGACTGTAGGGCACCATTAGGCTACACCCTTACACCCAACACCCAAACACTCCATTAGCACTGGTCTATTGCATCATCTATTTTCAATTATTTAAAATTTATTGATGTGTTAAATAGATGTTATTTTATGCTGGTGATTTAAGTTACTTGCAAATGATCTCAGTTTCAGTATTTGTGTTATCATCTCCTAGATTAACTATTTAGCTTTTATAGATTAAACAACCTTAGATTATTTTATTAGGGACCACCCCCCTTGGCTTTGCTAGGAGAGAGCTTAGATGGAGGAGTCAAGATCAAGTAACAACACTTGACTCTTGCTTGCCCCCAAGGTCGCACCCAGTGGCTTGAAGATTTCTGCTACATGACCCGAGGTGCGAAGTAGGCGACAACAGTCCCAATTCCTTATGTGACTGATTTAGGGTTTATGTTGTTCTTCTTGAAAATGACGTCAAGAGTTTTAGTCCTCCTTGCTTGAACGCCTTCCTGGTATAGATTTTCTATGGGTGACGTTAGCTCCTTGTTGCCACTTGTGGACTGTTCTGGACTATTATAAGGTACCACTAGTCTTTTGTCTGCTCTTGTGGACTGTATGAGGAAGGCAGAGGGTTTGTTTGGATTGCTGCTGCCTATTGGATCTGTTCTTGAGGGTGCTGCCATTGCTTTAAGTCTGTTGATGATGTGTGTAAGGTTGCTGCTCCTCTTTGTAAGATGTTGTAGGGTGACTTGTGACCCCTGTGAACTGCTTAGAGGAGAGCCATGAACTTGTAGGCTGCTATAGGGTGAGTTGTGACATTGTTGAGGTTGTCAGGACTTAGTCGTGATTGTATGTGGTCCTATCAAGCTGGGTCATGACTGTATATATGGGTCTATCAAGCTGGGTCGTGACTATAAGTGGGCCTATGTAATATCCCAAACTGATATTTTCCTGTTTATGTGTATACTGTAGATGGCTAATAGACTTAATCAAATAGGAAAGCAGACCCCGAACTTTGCATGCATGCAGTTGCATGCAAATATGTGCCCTAGAAAAATACTGAGATGCTATAAAATAGAAGAAATCAATGCATGTACATACCAGTATATAGATCAGCTGATGGTGAAGAGACCGGTCCCAGCATGCAAGGATTTTGCCGAAGGAATAAGGAGATACACCAAATCGCCCTCCACAGGTGAATGCACCCTCCTCTCAAACTGTATAAGCTCCAGAATAATAAATAAACTGCTGCTGGAAGCTCGGATGATGTGCACTAGGGTTATAATACCCCTCTGATGATGATGGAAGCAGCATGCGGAAGTTCTGAACCCTGTAGGTAGGAAAACGAATTGCTTTGTCTCTAATCACGGTGACACGGTGTGACGGTGAAACCCTCTGGCTGGATGAATAATCAACCTCCTGGAATAACTGTTGAATGTAACCTGATGATGAACTAGTGCTGAACCTGGATGATCCAACCTGATGATGAACTAGGGCAGATAGATTTCGCTGCTGAAATACACCAGTTAGTTGAGCACGCGTTCAACCCCAACTTAGCTCGCCAAGCTCTCCAATTCGACTCCACAAATCAATTATCACATAAGTGACTTCTCCATTCACTTTATCTTTCTTTTATAACTTTCAACTACGAAAACCCTAACTTTTGACCTAATTAGGTCGCTTTATCTTCTAATTTGCAGTTGACTTGCATGCATGTGCATGGAGACTTAATCGGGTGCATGCATCATTAAATAATGCCCGGATGTCATGCATGCAGGTTTCCTTTGACTCTAGTGGCCCTCTTCGACCCAATGGTGATATAATATTGATGCCCTAGATCTTCTATATATGGCATCAGTCTTCGGCTGATTCCTTGACTGTCAGTACCTGCTCGAACCTATAGGAATCACATAGGTTAGCGGGTTGGTCCCCAAATGCCTAAGCAGAAGAGAACATTACAGCATATCATGTTGGACCATCACTGTTTGAGACCTATCAGGCTGGGTTGTGATGGCTTATGAGCCTTCTAGGTTGAGCCATGATCATTAGGATGGGATGTGACCTTTGTGAACCTGCCCTACTGAGTTGTGTCCTTTGCTGCTGGTTTAGGGTACCGTGAGAATGTTAGAATGGACTATGACCTTATTATTAATTGTATCTTCACCATGGATTTGTCTTGTGGACTTAACCCTCACCTTATATTGTCTTATTGACAATATCTTCGCCATGGATTGTTTTGTGGAACTTTGGTTTATTTGTGGGCTGCTATTACAGGCCAACGAGCCACAATTTTGTAGTGGGATGTGTGGGCAACAGACTGTAGTAGTTTATTTTGCAGCCTATATATGGCTGCTCCTTGATTGAGTACTGCCACTGAGGATTCCATTCCTTGGTTGAGGCTACCCTAGGACATTCTATTGGTTGACTTGGTTATATTGATTGATACACTTCCTACAGTACTTGACTAACCCTATTCTATAGAACCTTCTCTCTTTCAGGTGTGTCCATGTCCATCTCTTGATTGACTTGTCTCTTGAGAGACAAGATCTGATCTGCAAGTATGTCTGAGTTTTAAGGAAGGTTCAGTTCAGACTCACTTTTATTTGGTTTGTTAAGTTTAATGCTTTGTTGTTCATGATGATGCTAAGTACTGTTTTATTATGTATTTTACAACTATTATGATTTTGTTTTAGTCATACAATTTTAACACAGGGACCTTTGGGAGTGTTAAAGTATAAAGAGATGAAAATTATGTTTTTTGTTTTGTTTTATTATCTAGATCTTTGTCATTGCTTTACTTTTACTTCTAGGTACTTGATTTGCATTATTGCACAAGTTAGTTAATTTTTTGAAAAATCCTAAAACTTTAACATGGTATCAAAGCTTAGGGTTTGTAGCTAACTCTAATATTGCATCCTATCAGAGTCTACATAGATCCTAAGGTAAGGTTGTGAGTACTAACTTGATCTTAGAAGGTTCTTGGCAAAAGTTCATCAAGCCGACAAAAAGGGTTTGAACATTTGGACACGAGCAATCAAAGTTGGACGGCCTCATACAAGCATTAGTCACTTGTGGTGTTGCTAATCCATATGACATCAAGAGATGATGGTAGGTTGTGGACTTGCTCCCTTAAAGAGATATAGTATGACTAGAACTCCTGGAAGGTCCACCTTAGGTGTGCATTTCTGAGGTGAGTAATGAGTCAAACTTACTCTTTATGTACTTAGATCTTGATTTGATCTTTAGAAAATCTGGGCTTTTATGATCATAACACCTTCTAGTTTGATCATTTTGTTATATAAAGAGTTCTATGATGCATTGATCAATGTAATCTGAGTTCGCAAGTGCAAAGAAGTTTAGAGTGTTAGATTTTTATCATTCAAGCTAGCATTATGATCTTAGGATCTTCGACTGAGAGAATAACATGCATAGCAATAAACACAAGAGACAAGAGACAAAGAATTTTCCTCGGGGAAACCATAAAGGAGAAAACCCCGCAATTTCCTCAGAGATAGAATCAGCACCAAAAGTAAAACCCGAAAACATAAAGATGATCTCCCGACAGCAGTAGTCTCTCTCTCTGATCCCAGCAACTTCTCTCTCACTCATGCACCCTAATGAGTGAATGTATGTGTATGATAAATAGAGAGGCTCACTCTCTATTTATATTCTTTCGTTCACTTGAAGCCCACTCCAACATGTCGGCCTCACTTGACAATTACTTACTAGAGCCGACATCTCTAGGAGTGTCTAATAACCCTAGTGCCCCACAACTTGTGGGGACTTTGCCTCCTCCGACCAACAAGGAGGGTTATCCTTAACACAATGGTGGGGATTATTGCCTTGACTTACAATGACTCACCTAGGGTCGACTTCTCTAGGATAGTCTAATAACCCTAGAGCCCCACAACTACGGGGACTTTAACCCTTGACCAATAGGAGGGTTACCCACAATGACTTGACATGACTTGTTTACATTATAGAACCTCTTGATAGGAACATCAGGGCATGACATGACTCAAATACATTACAGACACATCCTAGAATAAACATCGGGGTACAATACATAAGATATACGGATGAATACATTCTGAAGTTACAAATACATTAACACTCCCTCTTAACTAAGAAGATATTCTCTCGACACAATTTATCAGCACAAGTCTTCTTCTCTGTATCATCTGGATCATCATTGAGTTCTCGTCATCTTCATCTTCAAGTCATCTTCATCTGGATCTGGATCATCACTCGATTTGGATCATCATCACTGGATCTAGATCATCACTCGATTTGGATCATCATTCGATCTGGATCATCACTGCTGGATCATCATCACGGGTGCTATCTCATGATTCTTCTCGTCACAGGAAGTTCTATAGAGCCAGCCCTTTTTCATGCTGGTTGTAGAACTTGCCTCCATGTAGGTCTTCTTTAGCACTTATATCTGACACTAAGTCAGAATGGCCCGCCCAGCACTTACATCTAACCATGAGAGGAACACATCCAACACCATGTCAGAAAGGCACGCCCAACACTCACATCTAACCATGCGGGAACACATCCCACAACCCTGTCAGAAAGGCCCAACACTCACATTTGACCATGCGGGAACACATCCCACAACCCTGTCAGAAAGGCCCAGCACTCACATCCGATCATGCGGGAACACATCCCACAACCCTATCAGAAAGGCTCAGCACTTATATCTAGCCATGTGGGAACACATCCTGCAACCTTGCTAGAAGGGCTATGCACTTACATCTAGCCATGCGGGAACACATCCTGCAACCTTGCTGGAAAGGCTCTGCACTTGCATCCAACCATGCGGGAACACATCCTGCAACCTTGCTGGAAAGGCTCTCAACCCCAGGTTGAGGGTTCCTAGTAACTGACCAGGTGCCTCCATTCTCCTAGAGAATGGCATAACCCCTTATATCTGATCAAGTGGGAACACATCCCTCAATCACATCAGAATGGCCATGCACTCATATATGATCATGTGGGAACACATCCCACAGTCATATCAGAATGGCCCTCAGTCCTAGACCGAGTATTCCTGGTAACTGACCAGGCACCTCCATTCCAAGAATGGAAATAGCCCTTATATCTGATCATGTAGGAACCAATCCTATAGTCACATCAGAATGGCTCAGCACTCATATCTGACATGGAAGGAACCAATCCTCTCACCATGACAGAATGGCTCAGCCCTTACATCTGACCATGGAAGGAACCAATCCTCTCACCATGTCAGAATGGCTCACGGACTCATCACTTCCCCTTGGAAGGAACCTCGATCTGGAGAACACCAAGCTTCTCCCTGAAGTACTCAAACTTCACTCTGGCTAATGGCTTCGTCAACACATCAGCTATCTGTTCATTCGTCGCAACATACTGGAGCTTCACTGCTCTTCTCTGCACCATAACCCTGATATAGTGATACTTGATCTCGATATGCTTCAACTTGTCATGGAACACTGAGTTCTTCGACAACTTCACACAACTCTGGTTGTCACAATATATACAAGTAGCATCTAATTGGAGATCAAATAAATCAGACAGTAGCTTCCTCAGCCATACTGCCTCACAACTAGCTGAACAAGTTGCGACATACTCTGCTTCAGCTGTACTCAGTGCCACACAGGATTGCTTCTTGCTAAACCAAGAGATCACACCTGATCCCATATTGAAGCAACACCTTGAAGTGCTCTTCCTATCGATGGCACTACCTGCCCAATCTGAATCAACATAACCCTCTAGGTTAATCTTCTGATTCGCCTCATACTTGAGCCCATAATCAACTGTACCCCTCAGGTACCTCAGAATATGCTTTGCAACAATCAAGTGAACATGTCTCAGATCTGTCAGGAACTGGCTCAAAATGTTCACAGCAAAGCAGATATCTGGTCTCGTGTTCGTCAGGTACATCAATGACCCAATCATCTGACGATACATCGTAGCATCAACCGCTTCTGATGAAGCATCACTCAATAGATTTAGGTTCGATGCCATAGGCGTGGTCATGGCCTTGCAGTCCATCATCCCAAACCTCTTCAGGATCTCTACTGCATACTTTCGTTGTCCCAGGGAAATTCCATCTGCATTCTGCGACACCTCCATGCCTAGAAAAATAGTGCATCGACACATAATAGGAGCATCACTGGTCTTCCCCCTTCAACCTTGAAGCAAAGGTTGGAATCCGCTTTACTCTTAGTAAAGCCTAGAGTCATCAGTAATCTATCCATCCTGTCATACCATGTCGAACCTCAGGATCTTCTGCAGTCACTCCCTCTGTCTTCCGTTCTCTATGCACTGAAACATTCTGTACTGGAGTGACAAGTAGCTTCCTCTGCTACTAATATTCTATGTATCCATCTAAGGTCACTGGATACCAAGATCCTCTATCTTTGAAAGCGTTCTTGCACCCATCTGTGAGCTTGTCATCCTCTATAGGCTTTCATCTTCAACCTTGTAGCAAAGGTTAAGATCTTCATCAAGCTCATCATGTATGTGTTATCCCATGGGTGTCTTCTGAGCTCGTACAAGGCCTTCTTTCATTTGCACACATGATTCTGCCTGTCATGTGACTTCACTTCCAGTGGCTGCAAATGTCTCTTTGTAGTCTATGCCTTCTTTTCGTGAGAAGCTTCATGCTACGAATCTTGCCTTGTATCCCACGTTGTTTCCATCTACTGCATGATGGAACTACGAACATCCCTTCATGTATCGATACTGCATCCTAGACATCATTCTTCTTGAACTAGTCTTCTCTTTCTTCTTGGTTACTTCTTCATGGCTGGAAGGTTCTGCATCAATGATGTCGCTGCATTCGTCATATTATTCTTCATCTTGAACTGTCGTCACTTGTTCTTCGGAACAAGTCTCATCCTTCTTTGCTTGTAGGCGATTATGTATGCGATCTTTCCTCCAAGTCAAATGCATTAGTTGGATGGTTAGAAACATTTCATAAGACATATTCATAATGGCAAATTCTTATGCATAAATATATGATTATGCAACTATTTTAGCCAATACAACATCCATATCTCACAGAAACTTTTCTAGATGCCTTCCATCTCTACCGGGACAACATTGAGATTGTGCACTAATCCAATATGTCAGCAAAGAGGTTTCATTCTAGATAAGCAGCAATGGAGAGTTGTATAGCACCATGAGCTACTTACCCATCACATGCTATAGTAGTATATTGTCATTAATGCAAACATTCTATCATGCATAATAAATTAACTGAATATAAACAAATGCATAACAAAACAATATCATGAAATGACAATTGAATACTTATCTTTATTTGTTTCGTGGGTAGACTCCTTCTTGAGCCTTCAACTTTATCATCTTCCTCATTCATAATAGCATCGTTTCTTATCCAAATGCTAAGATGGATAAGAGGTTCTTCAAGATTTGAGTCCTTCATATTTCTCGTCGCTTGAGGGATCTTCTTTGGATGGTGAGAGCTTGATCTTCTGTTGCTCCCATCTTCTCTTCTCTTATTATGAGTCGAGCTTCTTCTTCTTGTGTGTGCTCTTCCCAGAGTCTGCTGAAAGTAATCACTTCCTTCTAGCACACATTCCTTGCATGAATGAATCCCATGATCCTGGGAGGCCATTCAAGGTGGCTATAATCACTTCTTCTTCTAGTGCTACAAGTTGTTCTTTGATTTGAGAGACCCTTGTGAAGTATGACTGTATGGTCTCTGTATTCTGGATCTTCACATTCTTCAACTGGTTTCTTAAGGTCATATTCCGATTTATGTTCTTCCCTTCAAATAGCTTGGTCAAGGAATCAAACATCTCTTTTGGTGTCTTTAGGGAAGACACTTGTGGTACAAGTTGATTCATGACTGAATCAACAATGATCTTTTTGGCCTTGACCAAGTTCTTCTTGTGTAAGGCCTTTAACCTCATCTCCCTCTGGAATTCGGACCTCTCTACTTATGTAGGTGTCCAATTCATTTTCTTCAGAGAGATCATATACTTCCATTCTTGGAAGTTGTCAACTTCACCAAGCTTATCATCAGGCTGATGTGATAGATCACTTTGAAATGAGAACCTCAAATGAAAATAGCAAAAGATTAGATCTTACCGATTTGAGGTGTCCGTCCTGGTTCCGGATTTGGCTGATCTAGGGTTTGTCAGAGAAACCCTAATTTTCAAAACTTGGAATTTTTGAGAGTTGATTGGATAGAAAGATAGATCTCTTCAAGGCAAGCTGTCCAATGTACTCCTTTTCTGAAAATAGTGGAGGGAATCTCCCGGAACAGGAAGCCCTAGTTTACCAATTTCTTCTGTAGAAATGTTTGATATTGTTTCTGTGATATCTCTGAAATTACTGCTCCTCTATGTCTAAAACTTCGCACTGAGGTAGCCTCACCTGTCTCTGTTCCAACACCACAGGTTTCATCAGAATTGGTTTCACCAATTGGGACTTATGATCATTTTCCCAAGGTGACCTGTTATAGGACTGTTTAGCAGCGAAGTTGTACGGACTGCCACGTGTCACTGTTTCATCTTCTAGGTCTGAAACTTGGACCACAGAAAGTACAGTCCATGCCCTTTCTGGAACATCTTTAGAAATTTCATTTGGACCTTGTAGCCCAAGATATAGCAATTCTCCCCAGGTGTCTTGTTTAGGGATGAATCCTGGAAGAGGCTGGAACCCTAACTTAGAGGGATCATATCTCCCCGAATATAGCGAATCTGAGGCTGAATTTTGGACACAGTGTAAACCAGGATTTTATCTTCGGCCTGTGAAAGTTTCAGCTCTTGAGCCTTCTCCAATCCCGAGATATAGAGAATGTACCAAAACTTATCAGTTTTAGTATTTAGGGTTTTTCCAGCTCGGGGTCAAACTAGGGTTTGACTTTCCCGAAGTTTCACCCAACCAAAAATCTCGACCTAGGTCTCTAAAATTCGATTTTGATGAGGAGAGCAATCCTATGTCGGGCTCACTCAAAAATTCCTCTTTTGTAAGAAACACTAATTTCCCGCACCAAAAACTAAAAATGCTCAGAATCGAATTCCGCTTCGACAAAAAGATGCGCCCTTCAATGGAGAGTCAGCTTAGCATACTTTTGCTGATGGATTGTGGAGAGAGACCCAAAAAGTAAGAAGCCCTAGCTTCTGCAGCTGCACAATGTCTTCTTCTCAGGTTAGCTCTGATATCATGTTAGATTTTTATCATTCAAGCTAGCATTATGATCTTAGGATCTTTGACTAAGAGAATAACATGCACAGCAATAAACACAAGAGACAAGAGACACAAATAATTTTCCTCGGGGAAACCATAAAGGAGAAAACCCCGCAACTTCCTCAGAGATAAAATCAACACCAAAAGTAAAACCCGAAAACATAAAGATGATCTCCCAACAACAGTAGTCTCTCTCTCTGATCCCAGCAACTTCTCTCTCACTCATGCGCCCCAATGAGTGAATGTATGTGTATGATAAATAGAGAGGCTCACTCTCTATTTATATTCTTTCGTTCACTTGAAGCCCACTCCAACATGTCGGCTTCACTTAACAATTACTTACTAGAGCCGACATCTCTAGGAGTGTCTAATAACCCTAGTGTCCCACAACTTGTGGTGACTTTGCCTCTTCCGACCAACAAGGAGGGTTATCCTTAACACAACGGTGGAGACTATTGCCCCGACTTACAATGACTCGCCTAGGGTTGACTTCTCTAGGATAGTCTAATAACCCTAGGGCCCCACAACTATGGGGACTTTAACCCTTGACCAATAGGAGGGTTACCCACAATGACTTGACATGACTTGTTTACATTATAGAACCTCCCGATAGGAACATCGGGGCATGACATGACTCAAATACATTATAGACACATCCCGGAATAAACATCGAGGTACAATACATAAGAGATACGGATGAATACATTCCAAAGTTACAAATACATTAACATAGAGTTCATTCATGTATGAATTTATCATGACCTCTTATCTTGGGTTATGATCTAACCTAGATTGTGCTAATGTATATATGATTTTGCATGAGGATGATATGATGTTGATGTCAAGACCAAGATGCACACTGTGATTTCTACGTAAGGGAAGATACAAAGAGGGAGGACTTTCTATCCCAATTTGCTTTGATTCTTTGTATTGTCATGACATGTTGATATGACCTTGATGACATCTAGATAGCTTCTTAGTGCATGGATGAATTATAAGACTATGTCATTATGTGAAATTGACATTGATTACTGTTGACTATTGAACTGAATTTAACTTTTAGCAAAGATCTACAAGAGGAGGATGACGTGACTTGCTCTGATGGCAAGTGATCCTGTTTATGCTCAGAGTTAAAGGCATAATTCTAGAGGGAGTTGAGTGCTCAGGTACAAAGGGAGTAAGAGCCTCCACAGAGTGCAGGATCAGTTATGCTAGACGTTCATCCTCCTCGGTGTCAGCAAAAGAGAGACTGCCAGTCATTTGTTATTGACGGCTTGTTCGTTACTAGAGTGGAACAACTGGTAAGTTCATAGATCAAGAGGGAGCCAAATGTGCTCCTCAATCCTCAACAGGACGGGATTGCAAAGTAAAAATGTGATCTCCCTTAAGAAATTTATTCGGAGAGCCTCCCAATGATATAGACATGGAAGTAATCCTAGTCCATGAGTCATCTCTCTTTGATGAGCAAAGGGAGGAGGTCAGAGGGCCTTCAATTGATCTCTTTGAGAAGCCTATTGAGAGGTTTCATGATTGCTCTGGTTTGATATCTCAGATGAGCCACATCATTGTTTTAGAATCCTCCATTTATGAGGAGGTAGCCAAACATCAGGTTTGGAAGATGTAAAGACGTTAAATGACTTTTTGAGAGTGGTTCTTAGCTATCAAGGGAATTCACTTATAACTTCCAAGTGGATCTATAAAGATCAAGATTCTTGCTGACATTTAGAGCTGTTTGGAGCTCTCAGAAAATCTTGTGCTTTATGACAGGTCAAAACACATCGAGAGGAAGTATCACTATGTCAAGGACATGGTGCAGTATGCTCTGTCAAGTAGACAATTTATCGATGTGTTGACTAAGCCTCTGTCAAAGTCTAAGTACTTCCGAGACAAGCTTGGTGTTGCTGAGAGGGGGTGTGGGTGTTATAGTTAATGCAACTGCGAGACCCATTCTCAGGGAGGATGGCACCCTAGTGAGTTAACTAGGGTTCCTAGTCAGTAAACTAGGCAAAGTAATTCCCTAAAAGGTACCCTAGGGCCCCCAACAGTTTCTTGGGGTTCTTGGTATGGGACCAAGGAGGTTGATGCCATGGAAAAGTCCCTAGCATGTGGCTAGGGCCCATATATGTCTCTAGGGTATTTTGGTCTAGGACTAGATAGTTTCTTGGTCACGAGGACCAAGCAGATTCTGCATGATGAGATAGAGACTTCATGGTTTAGGACCAGGCAGATTCTTGGTCTAGGACCAAGTAGTTCTTGCAGGCACATAGTTGGTCAGTTAACCAGGTGGATCTTGGTCAGTTGACCAAGACGATGATGTGTGATGTCTTCTTCTCCTAAATAGTTATTGCTAGGTTGTTTCTCAAGGGACTGGCCACTTCTTGATAATGTCACTAGCACTTGACCTTTTTAGGAGCAATTTGGAGAACCACAAGATCACATTATCCTGTTTGGACCTTCCTTATATCGTGCTGATAAAAACTCATAGTTATATATGCAACACATGTGGACAATATACCTTGAGAGAAGATAAAAGTTTGGCATCTTGGTCTTGTGGGTAAAAGGGTTGTTTCCCCACCTTAATGGTACACCTTGGGCTTGTGGGTAAAAGGGTTGTTTCCCCACCTTCATGGTACACCTTGGTCTTATGGGTGAAGTGGTTGTATTCCCACTTTGTTGTGACTCCTCTTGTTGACTTGTGGTCTTGTGTTTTCCTTATTGGTCCTAGTGCCCATCTTGATTGTGGTACCTTCACCCTTTTTGCTATAATGACTTAACTTTACTATATTTATCTTGTATGACCTCTTGACCTTTGGTACCCTACCCCAAGTCAACATAATATTATTCTACATTTTAATTTGTTAACACACCTAAAAGTTAGGGTTAGAAAGAAGATCTTTCTAGAAGCCTTTAAGAGGCTATAAAAGCATGCCCAATTCTTCATTGTTGCATCATCTTGAAGTTACTTAGTCCCAATTCCTTATGTGATTGCTCTAGGGTTTCTGTTGTTCTTCTTGAAAGTGACATCAAGAGTTTCAATCCTCCTTCTTGCTTGGCCACCTTCCTGGTATAAATTGTCTATGGGTGATGTTAGCTCCTTGTTGCCCCTTGTGGATTGTTCTGGACTATTTTAAGGTACTGCCAGCCTTTCGTCTACTGTTGTGGATTATATGAGGAAGGCCGAGGGTTTGTCTGGACTGTTGCTGCCTATTGGATCTGTTCTTGAGGGTGATGGAATTGCATTAAGTCTGTTGCTGCTATGTGTAAGGTTGCCACTCCTTTTTGTAAGTTGTTGTAGGGGTGAGTCGTGACCCTTGTGGACTACTTAGAGGAGAGCCATGAATCTGTAGGCTGCTATAGGGTGAATCATGACCCTGTTGAGGTTGTTAGGACTCAGTCGTGACTGTATATCAAGCTGGGTTGTGACTGTATGTGGGCCTATCAAGCTAGGCTGTGACTGTATGTGGCCCTATCAAGATGGACCATGACTGTTTGAGACCTATCAGGCTAGGCCGTGATGGTTTGTGAGCCTTCTAGGTTGAGCCATGATCATTAGGATGGGATGTGACCTTTGTGAACCTGCCCTACTGAGCCGTGACCTCTGCTGCTAGTTTAGGGTACCATGAGCATGTTAGCATTGGCCATGACCTTTTTATTGATTGTATCTTCACCATGGATTTTTCTTGTGGACTTAACCCTCACCTTGTACTGTCTTATTGACTGTATCTTTACCATGGACTGTTTTGTGGAACTTTGGTTTATTTGTGGGCCATCTCAAGTATGAGCCACAATTTTTGTGGGCAGCTCACTATCTGTAGTTTATTTTGCAGCCCGTATATGGATGCTACTTGATTGAGTACTGCTTCTGAGGGTTCCATTCCTTGGTTGAAGCTGCCCTATGATATTCTATTGGTTGACTTGGTTATATTGACTGCTACACTTTCTACAATACTTCACTAACTCTTTTCTACATAACCTTCTCTCTCTCAGGTGTGTCCATGTCCATTTCTTGATTGACTTCTCTCCTAAGAGACAAGATCTGATTTGCAAGTATATCCAAGTTTAAGGTAGGTTCAAATCAGACTCACTTTTATTTGTTTTGTTAAGTTTAATGTACTGATGTTCATGATGATGCTAAGTATTGTTTTATTATGTATTTTACAGCTGTTATGATTTTGTTTTAGTGATACAACTTTAACATAGAGGCCTTTGGGAGTTTTAAAATTGAAAGAGATGAAAATTTTGTTTTTTTTGTTTTATTATTGGCATCTTTGTCACTGTTGTACTTTTACTTCTGGGTACTTGATTTGCATTATTGCACAAGTTAGTTAAAATTTTTGAAATAACCCTAAAACTTAACAATTTATACTTGGTTTTATTGATCTTACATGTATTTTGGACACCTTCCATTGTCCATTCTTTGAATTTAGCATTGAAATCTATTGCTTTAAATGTGACATAGATTGGAAAGCTTATTGAGGATGCACGTCATATCCGTACCTTTGTACAAAACCACACCAATGCCCTCACAATCTACAAAGAGTACACACATCTTTCATTGTTGATGATTGCAGATACTCGGTTTGCTTCCTCATTCATCATGCTCAAGAGGTTGAGGGAGGTCGAAACTGCTCTTGGGTTCATGGTTATTTCACAGCTTTGGTCCTTTTGGAGAAAAAATGATTCGATTGCTTCAAAAAAGGTAAAGGACCCAGTGCTAGATGATGGTTGGTGGGAGAGGGTAGATCTTACCATTAAGATCATGGAGTCGGTCATTTCTTTGTTGCGGCTTGCAAACACGGACCAACCCATCCTAGCAGATGTTTATGAGGGGTGGGATTCCATGAGGACCATTGTTATGGAGAATGAGTGTGCCAAGTATGAGACATCGACAGAGAACTTATGGTCTACTATATAGGATATTCTTATCTCTAGGTGGGAAAAGAATTGCACACCTTTTCATTGCTTGGCCCAGTCATTGAACCCCAAGTTCTACAGTCATGACTGGCTTAATGGTGGGTCGAGGCCCTCACGCGAAGTCCCTCCTCACATGGATGGAGAGAATTCATAGGGGAGGAAGATGGCATTTAGAGTCTAGACAACTACTTCAGGATAAAGACATAATTGAAGAAGTACAGGGAGGGATTTATAGAGTTTTCCATTTCCATTAGGAGATTTGGAGGCTATGAGGTGCTTAGAGATAGGGGGTTAAGAAAACCTGTGTTTGGTGGGCAACTCATGGGGTAGCATGCCATATTTTATAGAATATAGCCTTGAGGGTCATCTCTCAAGTTACTTCATCCTCTTGTTCTGAGAGGAATTGGAGCTCGTATGGGAACTTGTACAGTTTGAAGAAGGGCAGGCTTGAGCAGTCCAGGGCAAAGACGGTGTATGTGCACTCCAATCTCCCTCTTATTTACAAGAAGAGGGAGGAGTGGGTGAAGGGAAAGACAAAGATATGGGATGTATTTTCTAATGATATGGGTTTGGACAACAGTACCTAAATGGCGTTAGCCAACATGGATCTTAATGATCCAGTGCTAGAGCGGTTCACTTTTGATGATGGTGATCCTATGGAGGGGTCATCCTCCACACCAATAGATGCAGATCGTCAGATGGGAAAAGAGGAGGAGGAGGAAGAAGAAGAGGGTTAGGGAAGTGATGAGTTTGTTGATTCATGCATGGAGGAGGACTATTGACAGATGGGATTCTTCCATCTTGATCTCATTTATGATCTACCCCTTTTTGTATTTACTATATACTACTACTAGTTGCCATTGGCATTCTGACATCTCTATGTAATACATTTCGATTTTGATGACTCAATGAGAAATATGGTTTCGACATCTTGAGCTCATCTTTGTGTCTCATCATGATTTGTGAATGATAGAATGTGTAATGTGTATTGATTCTAAATTTCTAATTAGTAATTTCTATTGAATATTTGTAAATGTTCTAGTTTCTAAAAAAATTGGATCTACATGTTTATATATATATATATATATGTATGTATGTATAAAACGTGTCCTCTGTGTCCTGATTCGAAGGGACACCGTGTCCATGTCAGACACTCATATTTTTGTGTCATTCGTCTCCGGTGTCCTCGTGTTAGGTGACTTAGGTAATAAGTTTTATTTGCTTAAATTAAATTGTTATTTTATTGATGAATAACATAACTGTTTAATTTAGTACTGGTTAACCCTTGTGGACATTTTTGTCATAGGTCCATTCTAAAGATTGTGAAAATCTACTAATAGGAAGAGGATCCAGTATGACAGTTATGCTCAGATTAAATGTCCTCACCTGATATTGGGGGCGACAAGACTTTTGAGGTAGCATTCACAGGAGTGGATCTTTGGTTGTCCAACATACACCCATGTGCCAAGAAGAGGAAGAAGATGTTAGCCTTTAGGAGATCTGGAAGGTTTCACATGGAGTTTAATAGTGAGGAGCAAGAGGCTTTGAAGGATGAGGGTACAGATCCCTCTAGTACAGTTGATCATCCTTTCAAATGATTAGGAGGAGACGGTAGAGACAACAAAGTCAATGGATCTACCTAGAGATGTTGTAGTGAAGAGGCCAGTATAGCTTCGAGATACTTGGCGATATGCAAAAAGGCATACAGCTCCCAGTGATGCTTTCAGGGGGACAGTTCCTAGATCAAAGGGGAAGTCAGTGGTGACTTCCAAGTGATCAAAGCCAATTAGCATTAGAGATGACATTGTATAGGCTACGGAGTTAAGCCAATTTGTAGGTTCAGAAAGAGTCTTGGATGGTATTCAATGTTTCTCAGTAGACCCACTTGATGGGAGATGACACATATGGATACACAGGATCAACAATGCCAAAGGTAGCAAGTTTCTTTAGTGCAGGATACTAAAATGCAGAGAAAGCAAAGTGTTTAGATGCAGAGGGAGAAGAATACTCAGGTGCAGATGGAGCAGTGTGCTCTACCACAGAGGGAGTAGTTGCAACACAGTTTGTTGATGATGGAGGACATGCCCCAATACCTCCCTCACCAAGAGGGAGTTGGATTTAGAAATCGAGATGAAAGATCTTTCCTGATGTATTATTTCTTGGGTTTGGAGGTGTTGGCAAAGATCAAGTGAGATCTTCCTCACTTGGAGGAAGTACATAGTTGAGATCTTGAGCAGTTTTGGTATGATGGATTGCAAGTCCATGGCTACACCTATGTAGGAAAATCTGAAGAAGCGAAGTGATTCTGCTTCATATCCATAGTTGATGGATCGCACTATGATGACAAATCGGAAGAAGCTGAGTGATTTTCTTTAGATTCAGATTTGGTGGGCAACTGACTGGATCCTTGATGTACCTTGTTAACACCAAGCCAGATATTTGATTTGCAATGAACACCTTGAGCAAGTTTATGGTTGAGTTGAGGCATGTATATTGGGTTTCAACAAAGCATGTGTTGAAGTACCTGCATGGTACAATTGGATATGGTTTGAGATATGTCTCAAGAAGTGAAGCGAAGCTACAATGTTATGAAGATTTTTACTAGGTAAGGAGTGTAGTGGACAAAAAGAGCACCTCAAGGTGTTGTTTTAGCTTGGGATCAACCATGATATCTTTGTTTTGCAAGAAGCAGACTTTTGTTGCACTCGGTATAACAAAAGCAGACTATTATGTAGCCAGTGTTGCAAGTTGCGAAGTAGCATGACTTGGAAGCTTCTGGAAAGATTATTTGATCAAGAGCTAGAGATAACCTTGATACATTGTGACAATCAAAGGTATGTCAAGCTTTCAGAAAATCCAGTGTTTCATTATAGGTTGAAGCACATTTAGATCAAATACCACTTCATCTGAGACAATGTAGAAGGGAGCAGTGAAATTCCAGTACATATCCACGAATGTGCAGATAGTCGACATTCTCACCAAGCCTCTGTCCAAGGCAAAGTTTGTATACTTCAGGGACAAGCTTGGTGTGATGGAGAATGCCTCCCTGAGTGAGAGGGAGTGTTGATGGATGAGCAACACTGTGATAGTTCTATAGATGAGTTGAGATATTCATGTGAGATGAATGGCCCAGACACCGTGATGGTTTTACAAATGAACGACAAACATTCACATGGGGTGAATGGCCTAGACATCGTGATGATCCTACAAAAGAGCGACAGACATTCACAAGAGGTGAATGGCCTTGGCATAGTCTTTATCCAGATAACCTTATGCTTTAGCTAGGAGTGAAAGACTCGAGACGTAGATGCAGTACATATCCAAGATGGATTACGAACATTCTCAGCAAGTGCAATGCTTGGAAGTGATGTAGAATGCTTCTATTGGACATTCTCACCAAGTATGATGCTTGGCGTGATGAAGAATGTCTCCCTCGCTAAGAGGGAGTGTTGATGTTTCACCATGGTTCCAACATTGGGAAAACATTTTGCAGACATTCTCCCAAAGGGGTCAGGTCTATTGACCAATGGCTAGACGAGGATGGCCCTGTCGTAGCCCTGATTAGTCATGTTGGACTAAGAGTATATGAGGCTCATTGTGCTTTGCCTTGATTAGTCATGTGTATTGACTAAGAGTTAATAAGGCTAGAGGTAACATTGCATACTATATGTGGGAGTGCTTCGTGATGGAGTGATCTATTCTGATTAGAGTGAGTTGAATTGTTTATTTGGTAGGGGTTTTCATCTCCTTGTGAAATATACAATGTCTAATCTAACGTTGAATTTAACAAGGGATCTAAGAAGCGTCGGGACTTCTTAGAGGATGGTCAAATCAACATTAAAGATCTATGTGGGAATAGACGTGCATGTGAGGAGATGAACATCAACGAGGACAAATTTTCTATGATGAAGAAATAACCAAGAAGTCAAGTCAACCATTGAAGAAGTCCCAAAAAAAGATTGAAAACAAATAGCAAGTCGACCCTGAAGATAATAGAAAAGATGAAGAGAAAATGACAAGTCATGACTCATCCCCAACAAGAAAGACAAGTCGGCCCCACTGGTGAAAAAGTCAAGTGAACTCAAAATTATAAATAAAGTGCTCCAACACTTTATTTTCACAATCATCCAACATCATATCTGAATATCTGCTACACAAGGGTGCACTTTTCAAGGAAGACTAGTGAAGATTACAAGGAGCAATTTTGCGGTTATTATCTCTTTTTGGAGGTTCACTATATCTCCCTAGAGATTCGCTAGGGCTTCTTTGGAAGAAGGGCACACTCTTATGTGCTAAGGTTTCTCTCTTCATGAAAGATATTATACTTCAATTGGATTGATTTCTTCTGAGAAAAGTTGGTTGGGTTTTCTCCCTATTGGGTTTCCCAGGATAAAATCTTTGTCTCTTGTGTATGACAATCTTTCTATGATCCTTTATTTCTGCTGCAATTTACATTGATATTTTCAAGTGTGCAATTATTCAATGAAATTGTGGGATGAAATGAATGTTTGAAATCATTGTGAAATAATTGTCAAAGATTTGAAAATTGGATTAAAATTCAACAATTCGTTGGAGCGCCCTAGGTATTTTGGCCATGTTGTTGTGCATTGTTGGATTGTGGACACATTCTAGAAGTGTGCCTTCTCTTTGAGTGGTTGTGTTTTTTTTTATCTCAGCTGATGATTTCCACCCATGGTATCGAGGAGTTCCCTCTTTTCTTGGGCCAATTCAGCATTGTTTAGATATTATTTGACCTTGTAAAGCTGGTGCACCCCCCACATTGGGAAATTCGTTACGGGTTTTGCATTATTATATGAATTATGACCGAGTCCTTCCCCTATAATAGAAACCCACTCCCCCCTCGCCATTTGTTGTTGACCTCAGAAAAATAATACTATCTTGCTTCATTCCTTGGCACTTGTTCTTCGTGAATTCTCATGAGTTCATCTTGAAAAATCTAATTGAGGTATAACTTATTTTATTTATCATTGTTAATTTAATTTATCTAGTCCTTGGAAGAGTAGTGTTGTTTCATAGTTTATCATGTGATTTTCATGTTCCATGTTTGAGGTATGAATCATCTTACGAGGGGTACATAAACTAGTAGCATTGATTAGATATGAGCTAGATAGACTCTTTCAAGATGTATGCAAAGCTACCCTTCCTTGATAATTACTAATGTGTTGTAATCAATTGTTGGTATAGGAATTAGACAGGTTGTTTTGCAGGGGTTCCTTTCAAGTATATACAAACAAGGTTCAAGAAGAAAAACTTATGATTATTTTCCCAAGGACATAGAAAGCACTAGTCACCTTCCCAAACTCTCACAACCAAGATTCTTGAATATTTCACTTTCATCTTTTAGTAATTAGGTTTTATTTTTTATTTTTTAGATCCCAAAGAAAAATAAATAAAAAATATAAATCCAAAATATTTTTAAATTTTTCTAGATCTAGTTTAGGTCTAGTTTAAAAAAATTGTAGCTTAATTTCCTTAATTTCTCAAGTATAATTTCATCTCGTAGTTAGTTTAATTTCATCTCGCAGTTCATATTTTTAATTTTTTTAATTTTATGTAGATTTAATTCTATTTCTTTTGTAGATTTCACACCATATAACAATCCTTAAAAGCGATGAAAATTTTCATATTTCTGAATGGTTTATTTGCCGAAACACATCTAAAAATTTATGTGCATTTAACTTTGAATTTAATGACATTTTAGTTGTTTTAAGGTCATCTAAATGAGAGTAGATAACTTTGGAAATTTATTTTTGTAGTTTAATTAATGCTGGAATTAATTTTAAGGTGATCTGATGGCTAAAAATTTAGATCAAATGCTTCAATCGCTTTCTTGAAATTTTCTAAGTAAGAAGTCTGAATTTTCACTGTCATTTCTTGTTGATTATGCATCAAAATAGATTTGGACAGCAAATAAATAAATCGGGAATTCTTTCTGTGTAACTAATCATTTCAGATTTCATTGTTAACTTTATTTACATGGTCAATTCACTAAATTTTAATAATTATGGAATTTTCCGTTACTAATGTCATTTTTATACTTTATGAGAAGCGAGATGATAAATCATGGTTTCAATTGCATGGTTTATATATCATAAATCTGTCTTGAGCAATTACACATAACGTATCCTAAATGTTTATGATTTGTTGGATGGATGTTACACAATCTTCTAATCATTTATATTCCAAGTTACTAAATCTGTGCAAGTGATTTATCAATTTTATTTTTCAATACCTGTCTTATATTTACATGTTCATGGATTATATGGAAAGACATTTGACCAATTAAGATTGCGGAGGTAAGTTTAAATTAAAGATCTAATGCAATCTTTGTTGAAGTGATTTTAATCACTACAACTTAGTTGGACTCATAAGAAACTGGGTGACACCCTTTTGCAGACACTTTACCCTCTCCAAGAGGGTCTCATTCAACCAATCACTCATAAACTAATAAGTACAATCTTGCTGCCATTGGATAGTGTCATTTGTGGATGATTTTGGGCAGTAGGCCAACATGTTTAAATGTGAAATTTGATGCTGCAACATTTTGGTTCACTGCTGATTTAAATTTCCTGAATACCTTTACTTTATATCCATGGATGATCTTTCATTTATTGCATGAGAAGAACTTTATTTGAGAAGTATTTATTTGATTGATTCACTCGTAAATTTTTTGGATCAAGCACTAACTTGAGAATTTAACTTAATGCTAACACTCTTCTATCCTTAAAAAGTTTGAGATCCTGAGACCCATTCCTTCAACCTCAATCTAGAAACCTTTAGAGAAGCCTCCCTTGGCCGTAGAAGCAGGCCTGAAGCGTGGTAAGATCTCTAGGCCGTAGAAGCAGGCCTGAAGCGTGGTAAGATCTCTACTGAGGTGACAAGGGAAAATCATCTTCTATAGTTACACTTGTAGCATTAGTGGATTAGGACTTTGCCATGTAGGTGTGAAAAGAAGCTGTAACATTTTGGCGTCTTTGCCAAGGACAAGTCTTCTTATCCCGAGTATTAAACAACGCTTTAGACATTTTGGCAATTTGCGCCTAAAGGGTACTCCACTAAAGCATCCTCTCAAGCACTTATTCCTTTCAATCCTGAACCTGAGAGATATTATAGGGAAAAGAGAAGGGTAATTCAATCAATTTTCCAATACACTCCTTCATAAGGAAGTACTTCTAATAAACCTAGCCCTTCTATTCCTTCAACAATGGTGACTCCTTGGTTGAATAACTTAAAACACTATGCCAAAGCTTGAAAAGCTACTAGAATTTACTGAAGATAATGGGGAATTTTTCAATATGTTTTCTTACTTCCAACTATATAGGGAAAGAGCTCTCACAATCTATCATTGTGCAAGTGAAGGGTAAAATCAAGATTTGATTGGATTCTAACTTCTAAGAGTTTTGTAAATCTTTTAGTTTTTAAAAACAGGCAAACATTCAAAGATCTGTCCTACATTCATTCGTGAAGGTACCCCTAATGGATTCAATACCATATCAACTGGTATTCCATTTTGCAAATAGGGCATATCTTGTCTGGGCAAAACTATTGAAATAATACCTTTATTACCATGCCTTCCAGCTACTTTATCACCCACTTGTATTTTACGTTTTTGTAATATATATACGTGCAAGAGAAGCCCTTTCAAAACTACTGGACGTAGTATTTTAGGTATTAGCATAGCCCTACCATTTATTTCATTAAGAAGAAGAGTACGTATCCTATCGTCACTTGTTTTCGCTAAGAATGAAAGTGCCGCACCAATCAATCCATGAAAGATCATTTGAAAATCGATCCATTAAGACCTGTATCTACCATTAAAAACAGGATCTTTATGTCTATGTTGTTATCACCCAGTTTGCTTAGGATGTTCACCAAACAGAAGACATCAACCAGCGAGGGACCTTTCTGTTCCTCATCCAGATTTGGCAGTCTTTTGTCTAGTTGCATTTTCCACTTCCTTACATTGGTGCTTTTTTATTTGCACTTTTTTTCTTAGCCCTTTCATTGGCTTATTCTCTTTTTTTCTTTAGATTTATCTTAGACAACTTGGGACAAGGAAACCTAGCTTTTGCAATTGGGAGTATCTCCCATGATATTTTCCTTTTTATTTGATTCATCGACAACTTCCTTTTTTGAGAGTACAAGATTCTTTTGACTTTGACTTGAGGCGTTTCATACATTGGAATATTAGCGAGACCATATGTCGTTACTAATAATAGATCATTCACAAAGGTGAAAGTGCAGGGGATGGGTGAATTGGCTTAGTGGAAGGAAACTGGCTTAGTGGAAGGAAAATGGCTAGGTAATATGTTTGGAATGAATGAAATCACATGACTTAGTTCATTTAAGGAACATTTTATCATCGTCCGTGGGGGGCAGAGCAAGTGGTAAAGTGGAATTGTTGAAATTGGTTGTAAATGAAAGGTCTCGTGTTCAAATCCCCCCAAATTTACCCGTGCGCCATGGTTTGGGTCCTGTGGATGCACCTAGGGGTATAGTGGTAGCGGGATTGGATCCCTGGACCCCATGTCACGCGAGTACCAGTCCGTCCCCAGTTGCCGATTCCCCTAGTTACAAAAAAAAAAAAGGAACATACCATCATCCTAATAACACACTTATTAGGGAAGAAGAGAAACACAAGGTTAGGCTAAATAAGTAATAATCATTTATTCAAGAAACAAAGCTAATGTATGAAATGTAAACACTCATATGAAATGCAAGTCAATCAAATGAAAATTAGAATGCAATGCCAGTATAACTCAATATGTGAAATGTAGCATGTTAATCAAATGCAGATGCAAACCAATTATTGAGATGAAATGTAGTCCTACCCTAGAGAGGGATGCCCCATGGCATCGAATGTCATCATGCTATTACAACTTTAGAGTTTGCGCTTTAACAGGCAAATGAAATCTCTCACCATCCAAGTGACAACGGTAGAAGGAGTTAGTACCTGCAACATCATCAATCCTAAAAGCTTGTTTGCTATGTTTGTTTCACATTAGCACTAAGTCTCCCTTTTGCAACGTCATATTACGAGCCTTTCTATTGAATACACCTTTAACTCTCTCTTGGCTCTTTTCATAAGCCTATTTTGACTTTGACTTGAGGCATTTCATACAGTAGAATAGTTGCGAGACCATATGTCATTACTAAGAATAGATCATTCACAAAGGGTAAAGTGAAGGGGATGGGTGAATTGACTTAGTTGAAGGAAAATGGCTAGGTAATATATTTGTGAATGAATGAAATCAGATGACTTAGTTCATTAAGGTACATATCAACATCGTAATAACAAATTAACTTATTAGGAAAGAAGAGAAACACCAAGATTCGACTAAACGAGTAATAATTCAAGGACGTGAGTCATTATGAAAGAATACAAGTAATATGTGAGACCTTACCCTTTCTAGGTTACTAAAATTGTCAATATTTTTGGATTCGATTTGTTGGCTCATTCATGAACTTGGGGTCTATCCAAACTGTCAACACTAAGAAGACCTTCCATTTCATTTGAAAATTCTTCTAATTGCCCAAGATATGGTCATTTATCTTTGGTGATTCAACAAAGTTGTAAAAATAGTTTTTATAAAGTTTTAATTCTATATCTTCTCATTTCGATTGTAAGTTAATTTAGCTTTTCGGTCCAAGTTAGTTTTGGGGAACTCCTTCATTGGTATGCATATGCTCTTTGCCTTGAGCCCTTAGCGATCTTGTCAAATAAAAAACAAATAGGAACACTGCTTCAATTTGCTGCACTAACAAAATACTAATGACCCACAGCTTTTAAGTCTGATGATTTCTTTTGTCTTTGTAGTGTTCTTGGCTTGTTTGTTGTGCAAGTTCTCGAGATTTGGATGAGCCTCCTTGAGCTTTGTGTGTAGGTTGAGTTTTGTGCATGGACCAAGCATCATTGGCTTGTGAGGGTTGAGCTTCTTCTTTGTCTCGAATCCTTAGCAGCTTTTACTGTTGTATGAGCTTTATTCTCAACAATGTTCAAAACTTCCGATTGCTCCCTTTTACTTGGGTTGGTTCAATGCCTCTTCTCGTGAGAGCCACCCACTCTTGGGCTATTCACCTTGAATCTTGGTTGTTCCATGTGAGTGTTGTCTTGTTCAAAGGAACCACGTGGGCTCAACCTTTTCGAGAAATGACCACGCCCACCCTTTTTTGTATAGTGTTTGAAAAAGGCTTTTGTGACTTTACTCTAGAGGTCATCCAAGGGCGTTACAAATATTCAACCAACCATGAAGTGCCACCTCAACAACACCTAGAATGAGACAAATACATGGACTGACCACATGTTGACACTTTGCCATGCACCTATCACCACGTGAGCCAGTCACCTCTTCCCACATGGATCCTTGCCAATCCACCTTGCTATGTGACACTACAATCCAACAACAACACTTGACAATCCATGGAGCCAACTCAACATTAGTGAAAAAACACATCGAGTTAAATATGCACCTCATTTTGAAACTTATTTAGGATCGTGTTCTTGAAGTACTATATTGCCACATAAAGGATCAAGTTGTTGACATTTTCACAAAGCCCCTCATTGAAGCTAAGTTCTGAAAGATTTGGTCTATGTTAGTAATTCAAGAAGTTATTATTAAGGAGGGATAGGATGTAATGTGTCCTTGCTTCTCCTTTTTTCGCTTTTGTAAATTCTTCAATCCTATCCCAAGTTGTTCTTAAGAGGGGATGTTAGGATATTTCGATGCTAGGGGCTAGTTTAAGTTCAATTTGGTCTGATGTGTTTTTAGGCCAAAGTGTGCTTTTAGTTTGTTTCTTTAGTGTGCTTTTGTTCTTTATTTATCCAGGTCACAATCATGTTTTACACGTGAATGATTTTATGGTTTAATATCTCCTTGATATTAATGACATTTGATTCGTGCCTTAACACCCGATTGGTCCATGATCTCTATTTAAAGAACATGCTGGATTATTTGTTGATGATTGCAGTGAAAGAAGATCATGGAAACTATTTTTTGTCGTTAATGAATTACCTTTAATGTGGTGGACTTTTTTTCCCTTCTTTGATGGTTTTTAACCATGTAAACATTGGCTATTAAGATGTTCAATTTGTGTGAATCTAAGTCACATGGTTTGAGTTTCGAGTTTAGGTTCGGCAATGATTAGATTTGGTTCAAATTTGAAATTTTCTTTGAGGTTTGCCATTAGGTTTGTCTATATATATTTTTCATATATATATAATTAGTTTAAGTTTAAAATGATATAGCATAGAGTAGTAAGAACTAAACATCAAAAAACATCAAAAATGTTATGGTGGACATGGAGAAACCGATATATTTTGAGCTTGAGCTGTGACATGAGGTTTATAAGGGATAGGAAAAGAAATTGTTACACAAACCCTAGAAGCCGCAAAACTACGGAAGTTAGTCAGTGAAGGTGAACAAACAAATGCAACTCAATCAATGGCCATGAGGTTCAATGAACCTAAATTTTTTATAGGTTCAATGAAATTTGAACTTTACAGTTAAGTTCAGCGAACCTTGTGATATAGGTGTGAATATTCCTATGTTTTCAAACAATGTATATAGCATTCATGCAAAGCCTTATTTTGAATTTTCTATTTTTTGATTTGTTTTTTTAGTTTTCGGGCATGGTAGTGCATGGGTGCGACCTGGGTTTTGAGGGACCGTTCCACTTAAGAACTAGATCAATTGGCTGAACTAAGTGGTTGAACAGTCGGCCTGTTTGTTTGCTCTTAAGTGTGGACTGTTCTGGTCCGTCTTGTTCCAAATAACTGATACATATTAACATGGAACAAAATCCTCAACAAAGGATCTTCAACTTCGTATTTTACTTCGAATTTTACTTCGTATTTTAGTAAGCTATCACAGGAGTGGGGGAAGATGCTATCACATCAACCTAGTACATGCACTCCAAAGGTTAGAAATGAAAGAGGTAAACAAAAATTAGAGCAACGAAAAACGAGCCCCTCATTTGAAATTGTTTCTATGCCAAATAAAGTCAATAGAGTATGGTGCAAACTATTGGATATATATACCAAGGATTATGATGTTATGCCCTATAACGTATATGAGAGGATCAAGTCATCTTAATGACAAGCCAAACTAAAACCCTAATAACAAGTTAAACTTAACACTTTACTTTGTAAGGAAGTTGACAAAGACTTGCAGACACAAAATAAAGGAGGGAAGAAGTGGCTAATGAGAATGAAGAAACATTGCAAGAAGAAAATCTACTAATGAAAGTCATTAATTTTGTTAGTGAATTTGTTAGTAAATCCCGATTCCCAATAATAAGAGTATCAAAATAAATATTTTAAAATATTGCAAGAATGGTGTCCATATTCGAAGGAGCACCCTAGAAAAACTTAAGAAAAAGGATCGAATAAGGTGATCCAACATCAAATGGAATTCACACCTCGACCATTAAGTTATGAAGCAAACATTGTGGTCACAAGCACATCGACATCTTGAATTAATACTGAACTATAATGAAGGATGTGGAGAACTTTTGAAGAACAAACTCTTATGAAGAAGTTCAATGATTTTATGGTCTTATATTAGTGAAATTGTTGGCACTTCTGAAAGAGTATTGAGTATTGAAATATTTGTTTTACAATACTGCAAGAATGGCATCCATATTCAAGAGAACACTTTAGAACAAAAATTATCTAGTTGAAGAAAACAGTCATATAGGAAGGATCATAAAAGGCGATCCAACATTAAACGGACTTAACACCTTGACGAGCAGAGGATATGAAGCAAACATTGTAGTTACAAGCACATCAACATCTTGAGTTAGTACTTGAACTATATGCCTCTTCCTGTTATGTATGGAATATTCCATGGTTGCGTGTAATTATTAGCTCTGGTACTAAAAAGCAACCGGTTCAAAGTTAGCTCCACATGGTTCCATCACTATACAAACGCGTGTGTTCCTTGACACCACATTATCTTATTTAAAAGACATACCATCAAAATGATGGCACCCTGAAGTTGGAACATGAATCTCCAAGAATCAAGGGGAAATTCAAGTTTCATATATATACAATAAACTAAGAAATTGAGATTTAAACATAATATCTCAAAGTGGGCCCCATCATGGTGAGAGCACATGATAAATGCTTGTAAGACGAGTTTTGTGCTTCAGCTGTGCTTAAAAACCAAACTATGTTGAGGAAGAGAATGTAACCGATCCTTAAGATTTAAGATCCTAAAATTATTATAACTAATTGGGTATAGGATACTCAACGTAACTCGCTTTTTATAAATATTATCAGTCAGTACTAAGTAGTTTAGTTCTAGAGATGCTACAATAATGTGTAGGTGTTCAAAAGAACATGTAATACCTAGTATTATGGAAGACTTCAATGCTATTATAAAGAAGCCACCTTTTATTCGATTACATTATTTACAGAGTAACTGGCTATTATAAATCCTGCCTGTTGTTGTAAAACCCATCTTTGGTCACTTAAAATTAAGTTTAAAATGATGTGATACCCACATGCTTTTCTTGCAGTGATTCTATGTCTAATGTGTCTTTTATTCCACTAGGTAATAATTATTGTTTAGTTAAGTATTAAGTGATCTAGTTCTAGAGACGCTACACTAACGTGTAGATGTACAAAAGAACATGTAATGTCCAATATTATGGCAGTATTGAATGTCATCATTGTAAAGATGCTACCTTATGCTACCTTTCATTCGATTACATTATTTACAAACTATCTGGCTCTTATAATTCCTAGCTGTTGTCCTAAAACCAATTTTTGGTCATTTAAAAGTCAGTATAAATTTGTGTTGATACCCACATTTTTTCCTTGCAGTGATCCTATGTATTATTTGTCTTTTAAGTTTTACTTCATTGGGTAATTGATTTGTAAATTGGAGGATCGTTTTGTAGATTGCATTACTCTTTTCGAAGTTAGTATTTTATGCAATGAATACATTGATATGAACTGCCCTTGAGGCCTGTCTAATATTCTCAAATTATCTATAATAGCTGTTGGAATCGGACGATGCAAGATTGGTAATGGGGGTTGCTGGCAGGATACGAAGGATGGACATACCTATTCTGCTTGTGTGGTGAGAGATTTTTGTTATGTGTAATGAGGTTCTTCTATCCTTGATAAGACTTAATTAGGAATTCAATGTTTACATATTACAAATTTGAAAGTGAGCATTCTCATCTTTGCAGCCAACAGAGCCTAAGGGATGCCGCTGTCCTCCTGGTTTTAAGGGAGACGGCATCAATAAATGTGAAGGTATATAGGCCTCATATACTTTTCCTCCATTGCAACACAAATTGGAATGTTGTTGCATCCTTACGAATGTGGATCTGATCTTCTCTTCAGACGTTGATGAATGCAAAGAAAAACGTGTATGCCAATGTTCGGAATGCAGCTGCAAGAATACATGGGGTAGTTACGAGTGCAGCTGTGGAGATGCTTCCTTCTACTTGAGGGAGCATGACACATGTATAAGTATGTTGCATGACCTGTTTCTTTTCTGGATAATGATCCATCTTATATTCTGTCAAGAAATTCCTATAATTGTTTTCCATGGCGTGCTTGATTTTGCAGGTAAGGTTGCGGCAGCACCAAAGGTTGGATGGGCTGCTGTATGGGTTATTTTATTAGGATTGGTTGCTGCTTCTGTTGGAGCTTATGCAGTTTATAAATACAGACTTCGGGTAAGTCAGAAGTTGGCTTGTTGTAATTTCCATTTCTTGTGTTTGGTAGAGAACCCATGTTCACACAGGAATTATTTTCAAGATATCAGACAAGGCCATGAAATGGTATCTAAAATGGTTATCTGTGCTTCATTACTTGTAGTCATACATGGACTCGGAAATTAGAGCAATCATGGCACAGTACATGCCACTGGACAGCCAAGGAGAGACTCCTAATCAGCTTCATGATGGTACACTATGAAGAAAGGGTGAGTTCAAGTTGTTCCACGTTTGTCTAATAAACTTTACGTTGAAAATTCTTAGGTTGATGAATACATGATCAAGTACTGTTTCTAACGGATCATCAAGTTGCATTTTTTCAATGGATGGATAGCAGATAAAATCTGATCTATTGCTGTGCAGAGCTATTTATACTTACCTGCCGTGTTTGGAGAGTAGCTATTGCGGGCCTACTACTAAGAGCTGTTTCAGCAGCTTGTGCCCATGCACTTGACAGTTCTTTGCATTTTATAGGTGTTTGCTCCCAGCTTATGAATGGGGATTTCATGATCAAGTCGTACATTTAAAGGAGCTAGTCTCTAACACCGAACGCTTTAGGTTGAGTTTTTCTGCAGTTCTACAGTTTTTATTTATTCTGCTCTTCGATGTGGCAGCATTTAGATCAAAGTTTTGTTCTTATCCCTAGTCCAGACTCCATTGCATAGAAGTGTATTTCAATGTTTAAGAATTCGGTGGAAATATTTGTAGAAAGGAAAGCTTCAATGTGATTACCTGATACATCCTTGTAAATTTCGAAGATTTTTGTGTTGTAGGATATTTTTTTAATAATTCTTGCTCTGTATTATATGTTTATAAGATCAATATTTTATGATATAAATCCTTTAAGCCAATGAGTAAATGAATTCTTTCTAGTAGATCATTTAAAGCGGATGGAGATATTTGGAAGTTAACTGATTTAGTTGATATGAATGATAAGTATCCTTCTTGCTCTGGATATCCAGATTCTGGGATTGGGGTTATTACTGTTGATCACGTTAGATCTTAATAGGCGATCCTCTCTATTCAATTAGTGGGAATAAACTTGGATATTGTCATCAATGATGGGATAATTTTGTTGCGCTCGACATACTAGCATTTTGGATTTAGCATTATACGAAGAAATTTGTTATATTATCTCGTGCCATGAGTTTTCAGACAGTATAGCAGACTAGCTTTACAGCTATTATATCTTCATTTGTTTCAATTCAATTGATCAGTCCCTTAAAGAAGTGTTAAAATAATGCAGGGCGTCTTGTATTTCTATAGGAAAGAAGTAAATTAGCAATTCGTTTCCATCTTTTTAGCAATTCGTTTTCATCTTTGCTGCATTATATTTTGTTTTCTCATTCCTTCCACAGTCTTTGTGAGTATGTATATCCTTAATTGTGTCATTGAACTGTATCCTTTTTAATCCCTTCTGGGTTGTGTTTTTCCCTTTGAAAATGTGCGTTCACATTTTTATCCTAGGAATGTTTCTTACGCATGTCATTTTACGTTCACCTTATGTTAGCCGGTAGTGGGGAAAATCTATACATATCACACGCTGGTACGATGGTTGAGGTTGAAGCTAAATGTGTTTGAATGGCTAAGCCCAATTTATTTGTGAAATTTGCTTTTGGCTCTAGACTCCAAATTTCTTATTGGCTTGAACACAAATGCAAAACATTTTGCGGCTCGGTATTTTTATTTGTTTAAATTATATGTTTCTTAAATACTAATAAATAGTAAATAATGTAATATTACAAAAGGGTGTCAAAAGTGGGTGGTAGATGAGTCGTTGCCATAGAACTCATAAACGGAAACTCTTAAATCCACTATATATCAAAATATTAACGACCTTGAGCCCAAAAGTAATATCCCTACTCTAAAGGGTGAGCCCAAAAACATGATTATGATTATCAATAATTAAGTCACGAAGTAATTGATGTAGATGGAGGGTCATCATCGTTGGGCTTTGCGCGTTGCTTTGAGGTAGAGTCCTCAAGCATTGATGGGTTTCACCTAGTATTGGCCTCAAAAATAGCGAAAGGATGTAAGGCCACACCTAAGTAGCCAAAGGGATGTTTGAGGATTTGAAGTCCAAAGGTTTTTGGGTTTGTCATGTTAATTTTTGTAACCCAGATCTGATTTAATGTCATGGAAATTTTACTTGCAATTATTAACACTAAATAAACTAAATAAATTGAGTTCTAACAATTTATACAACCGAAAATAAATAGGAAATCACACATATTTGACACTTACCTTGGAAAACCTCAACTAGGGAAAACCCATCAAACGAAGATTTTATTAAGATAAAATTGTGTGCTCCTTTCATGGGAAAATAACCCACCAGGGATTACAAAACAATAAATGACTTAGCCTATCAAACTTTAAGATCAATCCTTCGGTCTTGTTGGTTGGTTGCTATCTCCTTTACTGACCCTTTGCTCATTTTCCTTTGATACTGCCCCTGCCCCTGCACCTTGCCGCTGCACCTGCACACTTGGCTGAAAACTCTTCTCCAACCACTCTATGAGATCTCATTCACTTTGTGTGACTATTGTGTGTCTCATCCTTTCTTTAGGCTTCATTTTATATCTTCTCAATGACCAAAACCCTAACCCTAGATATCCAATGGGTGAGATTAGATCTCAAACTTTACTTAAGATCAAGGATTGTGGCTTATTTTTAACTTCACCTTTTACTTTTTAGTTATTAGCCAACATTAAGTTAATAATGTGTTTTCCCTAACTTAGACTTATGAAAGAGATATAAAAGTCTCTTCAACAAAGTAAGTTCCTATAGAATTGATTTGGACGACTTTTCACTTTTAGTTACTAGCCAACATTAAGTTAATAATGCGTTTTCCCTAAGTTAGACTTATGAAAGAGATACAAAAGTCTCTTGTTCAACAAAGCAAGTTCCTATAGAACTGATCTGGATGACTTTTGCATGCTTGACACTTGGCATATGCAGAAGTGTTTGTTCAAGTTACAATCATCAACACTTCCTCTTAGCAATGAAGGTACTTCTCTAGGAACCACATGAAATTGGTTCTCCCTTTGACCTTGGTACGATGTGGCATACATTATCCTGCACACTGGCATCCCTCCAACCCTGTTGGTAAGTTGCTCCCTGATTATTGGAAGTCTCATAATTGATGACGCTACACATCAATGCCAAGAAGTTTGAAAACTTAATTAAAGCCTTGCTCTCCCTCATTGTGCTTCTAGGAGTTTTCTCTTGCTCTTGAGAATCCATCAATGTCATATCGAACCAACTAGGTCTCTTGGCAGAAATGGAAGGGGCTAACTCTTTTATCCTTCTTGAAGGTCTACTCTCCACACTGGAAATCTGTGAACTCTGTTCACCCTTCAAAGTCTTCTACCCCTTGATCTTTGTCATTGACATCGATCCATAATCGAAGATCCCCTTGGATCCAACTATATGTTTTCCCTGTAACTTGTATACTTTGCCCACTTTAATGTTAATTTTTGTAGCATTGGACATGTGCTTCCACGTGGAGAGTGTCTACATGTGGAATTCATCATTAATGACTTTCAGACTGAGGAGATTCACTTTACTATAGTGAACTATTAAAGTTAATGTACTTTTGTAATTACTTTATGTAAAGTAGAGGGCCCATAGTATTTGATAGTCCATGGTGTTGACTCTAAGGTATTTGCATATTGTAATGCTATAAAAGACAACCTTGGTGAGAGGAGGACACATATCAGTCACACAGAATGAGTGAGTGAGATTTCATTAAGTGGGTGGAGAACGATTTCCATCTAAGTGTGTAGGTGTCGGGTAGGATCAGAGGAAAGGAGCAAGGGGAAGCCGAGGGTTAGCAACCAACAAGATTGAAGCACTGATCTTGAGGTGTGAAGGCTAGCATTTTGTCATTGTATTATTCATCAATGGGCCATTATCCCTGGACAAGAGCCCAAGATTTTTATTCCTACTAATAAAAAGCAATTTGTGGCTTGTTTTTCTCCAGTTGGGGTTTTTCAAGGTAAATCTAAGTGTCAAATCTATGATTGATTTCTTGAGTATTTCCATTAAGTGATTTGTTAAGATTCATTGGGTTTTCTGTTAATAATTTTACATAAATTATTCGAAGTAAATTATTTAGGACAATTAACTAGATTTGGATCTAAGAAAATTAACATGGTATTAGACTCGGCGTCGAGGTTGAGGATTGAGCTCTCGGTAGGAAGTCATTGTTTGACAAAGATTTACGATGGAATAAAAAAATGGAGAAGATTGTATGACAACTGCACGTACAACCTCTAGAACACATACTGTTGCAGATCAATTGAGGTGGATCGGGATAATAGTGACCATTGGCAGAGAGGGGGTCGTCATTGAATGGCTTGGGATGAATAACAGAGTGTTGGATTGTGGTTTGGATGCAAGGATCTAGCAGGACGGAGTTGCCCCTAGGACGAGAGTCCGTGGATTGGGATGACAGATCTGGGCTGCAGTAGGAAGATCACAGGGGACGTGGAGAAGCTGGTGGACAGGCCACACGCAAAGGGGTTGGGAAGAGGAAGGGGCTCAAGATGCATGATCTTAGGTAGAGGTTGTGGTTAATACCTCAAGCTAAAAAGGAGGTAGGATGATATTGGTTGGGTGGCAACGAAGTGCTGGAGTTGAAGGTCGAGGTTGTTGGCCAGCTGAGGGAGCAAGGTTTGAGCGTTAGCAAAGCCTCATGAAAGTTAGGGAAGGGAATTAGTGAGAGAGTTGCGGAGGACAACCACAAGGAGCAACAATCGTCAGATTTGGAGACAAGGCAGACGTAGAGGCGCGGATAGTAAATGAGTTGCGTATAGTAAGAGTCGGGAGGGCCGACAGGATGCAGGGCTTATGGGGGCAAAGTGTGGTGAACTTCCAGAAAAAAAAGGAGCGGCAATGGACTCGAGCCAACAAAGGAAAAACAAAGTTCGCAACTTTGAGCTATGGATGTGGGGGCTAGGAGTAAGCCATCAGCAACAACTACCACCAACCACCACAATCCTTAAGGAGTGACCCTCTGCGAGGCAGAGTTAGTCGTTGAACATTTTCCAAGGCTCCGGAAGGACTACCAAGGCCCATAAAATAATTTTGGGCATTCCCGACAAACCGTGAGTAGCCCAGAACAGTCCAAGCAGTTGTGGGTAGAGCCCAAAATTTTTGGGCAGCCCAGAAGAAGGCCCAGGAAGTCCCAAAAAGGATTCGAGTAGCTGCAGAGAGGTCAGGGCAACATTAGGTATCCTAGAACATACCTCAGTAGCCCAGAACAGTCCAAGCAGTTGTTGGCAGAGCCCAAAATTTTAGTGCAACCCAGAAGAAGGTCTAGGAATCCCTAGAAAGGATTTGGGTAGCTGCAGAGAGGTCAAGGCAACATCGGGCATACTAGAACATACCTCATACAACAACCGAAAGCACTAAAAAAAGGAGCGGCAACGGACTCAAGTCAGCAAAGGAGAAACAAAGTTTGCAACATTGAGCTATGGGCATGGACATTAGGAATAAGCTGTCAAAAACCACCACAATCCTCAAGGAGCGACCCACCACGGTGTAGAGTTATCCGTTGAACATTTTTCAAGGCTCGAGAAGGACTACCAAGGCCCATAAAATAATTTTGGGCATGCTCGAAAAACCGTGAGTAGCCCATAACAGTCCAAGCAGTTGTGGGTAGAGCCCAAAATATTTGGGCAGCCCAGAAGAAGGTCCGGGAAGCCCTAGAAAGGATTCAGGTAGTTGTAGAGAGGTCATGACAACATCGGGCATCCTAGAACATACCTCAGACAATGACTGAAAGCACTCAAAAAGGAGTTTGGCTGGAAGCAGAAAGATGCAGGAAGCTTTGGGCAACAGTAGGCTGCAACATTAGAGCCTTGACATGTATATTTGGGAAACAAAAAAACTATGTGTTGGGTGGTTTGCTAAGCAATGACAGAAGTCTAGGAAACCAACAAGACGATCTCAAGCAAGCGAAGAAGGACGTTCACTTAGAGATCCACAAGAGAGCACATAGGAGAAAATGAGGAATTTTGCTCATGTGTCGATTCCATCCACTTTGGAGCAAAAAAAAACAAAGGACTTCTTCTCAAATGCTAGAGCCACGAATGATTGCAATTGAAGGATATTAGATGGGTGAAGGAGGACTTTCATCCATAGATTAGGGGATGAAAGAAAGACTCTTTGCATAAAGAGATCAACCCAAAGGAGAAGAGAAATCAACATCACAGTAGGACAGATCTGGGCAGATTTGAGCCACAGGAGCTACAAGAGTTGACAATGTTTATTTTCTCAGTGGACAATGGTGCATCTAGCCATATGATGGGGATGAGGGATGTGTTCCTTTGATTTTTTAGAGGCAGTCTTAGACTGCCATGTGACTTGTGTGGTCGACACCATACATGTAGTAAGGGGGTTGGAACAATGATATTTCAGCTAGAGTCCAGATGATCTCTCGAGGTGGAATGAGTGATGTATGTCTTAGAGTTGAGGACAATCATGCTCTTACTCATAGCTTTGGAGGACAAGGGGTATGGGGTTGTGTTCTAGGATGGACAGGTACTGATATGTTCAAAGAGAGCTACCCAAGATGCAACATTGATGCTTGGTGTCGACAAGGGTAAGTTATACATGTTGTTAGGTAAGCATGTATGTGGGTCCAAGGGGATATTGGATCATGGCTCAATGTCAGTGATAGAGGTCAAGGAGTTGAAGACTTCGAAGGATGAATAGAGTTCAGAGGACACACATCAATCACACATGATGAGTAAGTGTGATCTCATTGAGTGGGTGGAGAAGGATATCTATCCAAGTGTGTAGGTGTCGGGGCAAGGTTAGAGGAAATGAACAAGGGGAAGTCGAGGGTTATCAACCAATAATATCGAATGACTGATCTTAAGGTGTGAAGGATAAGATTCTGTCATTGTATTATTCCTTGGTGGGTCATTACCCCATAATAGGAGCCCAATATTTTTATTCTTAATAAAAATCGATTTGTTGTTTCTTTTTTCCCAGTTGGGGTTTTCCAGGGCAAATCTAAGTGTTTAATATGGAATGATTTCTTGAGTATTTCCATCTGTGATTTGTAAAGATTCAGTGTGTTTTCTGTTAATAATTTAAAGAAAATTATTCAAGACAATTAACCGAATTTGGATATAAGAAAACTAAAATCTGGCATCGATGTTGACTATTGTGTCAAGGCTAGCTCCCTCTAAGATGCTTGCCATTGCTTGCATATGTTGTCCTTTTATCCTATACAAGTTTCTCTCTCTAACTCCAAGAACCACTGCTGATTCCGAGTTAGATCCTTTGAGCTTGATCAATGCCTATCCAGCTTGGAATGCTACATCAAATCCATTCTTCTCAATTGCTGAGATTGAGAGAACATCTGTCCTCAAATCTAGGACATCACATATGTCACCTCACCACTTGACTCTAATTGGAATCTCACTGTCTCAAATCCTCCTACATCACACTCAACATTAGTGCCAAGCTCTGCATGTATATATGAGTTTGTCCTTGACCAACTGGTGAACAACTCATGTTTCCTCGTCATGTACTCTTTCCATTGATCAAAGTAGTCAACTCATGCAGCTTCCTGTGGCTCAGATGTGTCCTTGTTACTAGATATGTTTGTTGTTGCCTTGATTTCTTCTCTTCTCCATTGGACTTAACAACTCTCATGTAAAGAACCCTTTTCTCCATAAAACTAGGAGTCATTGACTCCAATAAACTTGTCATCCCATGATCTGTGGATCAAAGACCTTCTCCATCCATCCGAGAGCCCCTTGAGTCACAATCCTTCGTTGCTTAAGCACTTGAGGAAATGTCCTTCTTTGCTCTTAAGTAGATGACTTAAGCACATGAACAAAAGTCCTTATTTTCTCCTATGTGCACTCTTGTGGCCAAGATAATTAGGTGAAGTATTTCTTTCCTCCTATGTGCACTCTTGTAGCCAAGATCGTTAGGTGAAAGTACTTCTCCATTTTCCTGATATCTCCTTGTTGGTTTCTTGGCCTCTGCTTCCCATTGCTCGCTTCCTTCTGTTGCTTTCCAGGTTATGTCCGGGGCTTCCAGGTATTTTTCTAGTTTGCTTGACTATTTTTCTAGGCTTCCCAAGTCCTTATGGGAACCACTTAGACTCTTTTCGAGAATGCCCAAAATTTTTGGGAACTTCCTGGTCACCTATTGGGATGTCTGATCCTTTCTGGGCGCTGCTTAGCTCCTTTTCGGGGCTACCCAAAATTCCATATGCCTATCCTGGAACTATTTTGGGCTTCCTGAAATCTATTGGGCACTGCTTGGATTTTCCTGGGCTACCTAAAGCTTGTCTACTTCTTGTCTGACTCTATTTTTGGGAATCTCTAGGCCTATTGCCCTGCAGTTGTCTGAACTTCCCCTCGCCCTTCACATCTCGCTTGGCGACTTTTGGTCTGGTGGCTTCTTACGTTGGTGGCCTAGTGGTTGTTAGATCTGTCTCGACGACCGCTTACCCGCTTTTGTACCTCGTCCATTAGCTCCAAACCTTCTGTTGTTTCCCTATTGGATGACCTTCTTTACGACCTCTGTCCACTGTAGCTCATGCATACCTGTTACTCCCTGAAACTCTCTACTGGTTGTTGTTTGTCTCTCTCCTATTGTCCCGACTGTGACTGCACTTTTGTCTAGCAACCTGTAGGTCTCTTCACCTTTGTTCATCGTCGACCCAACATTCTATGTAGAGTATTGGCATCCAAAACTCACAATTTGTGTGATCACAATATTATTGGACAAAACCAAACAAGTTCTCAACTTTTAATAAAAAAGAACGAGCACAAACCTTGAACCTTGGATGTAAGTTTACAAGTGAAGTGAAGTGCAATATGCCTGTGGTCTCACATCTCAATGCACTGCCATGTGAGAGATCATTATGTTAACCAATATTTACATATGCACCTCGCAAACATATTAAAGAATACACATATAAAACAAACTTATGTCACCCACATAAGTGCCACACATATATTACCGACATAAGCGATTCTAGCCCACCACCCTCATAGACTTGATCCACCCCTAAACCGCTAATCTCTATAACCTCTAACCCTTTATATCTCACCCGCTATCCTCAATCCCCTTAACACCAAGCCATTAAATCCTCTAGCCTTAACCACCTAGTTTATTAGCTTAGTCTTGACTCAATTTAAGATTCATTAGGATATCTTGGATTAGGTCAATGGTGTGTTTATCATCAGTTGTTTACATGCTCTTTGTATTCATCGATGGCATTTCATGTGATGGATTCTTATTTGATGGTTGATTGAACTCCAACGTAAAATGCCTCAAGCATCCTATTCTTTGGTTGGTTTGGCTAGATTGCCCATATGTTAACGAAGCTATTTCTCTTTGGTTAGTTTCCCTCATAAAGGTTTTCTAGTGTAAAATGTTGGTGTTGTCATCCATGTGTTTGTTTGTTTGTATTTATTTTTCTTCTCTCATTTTTCTTGGTTTTAAAAGGTTTCTCCAAAGGTGATGAAAACACGCATTTTTTCCATCGTTATGCTAACCATAAAAAATGTAAATAACATTTGAAAATCACTATATTAGTTGGGTAGGAGGTGATGTAAATACCATTTGAAAATTACTACTATCCATGACTCTAATCCACTACCCTAACTCCATTGACCCCTAAATATCTAACATGCCTTGTAACGTCAAACCCTTTTACATTGAACCCATTAACCTCAAACCTTCTAACACCTAAGATAATAACCCCAACCATAAACACCTAATGCAACTAGTAATACAATAACCCACATAACCACCTAATGCATTTAAAAATGCATATGCTCATCTAGACAAACTCAATTATTTACATAAACACCTAATTTGCATAATCATCCAATAGAGATATTAATGGAGACAATAAGAAATGCACTTATGTAACACACATATGTGCCTCAAATCCATTAGTTCTACCCTTTAAGACACTAACCCTTTGCTAACCCACCTTTTCTCTATGACATTAACTCCATAACTTATATTTCTTTTACATCTCACCCACTACACTAAAAAACCTAACCCTAGCACCTAATGCACCTAGAAACAAAGCTATCCCATTGAAGGAACTAAATCACATAAGCACCTAATGAACATATTGAAGGGCACACATAGGTGAGAGACCTATGCAATATAATTATGCCACACACTCATGTATCCCAAATAAGGGACCACCAAAATCACTTCCTCAATCCCCTTACCCTTATGCAACTAAACCTTTTTAACCTCATACACCTTTAGTTAATCCACTATTCTTGAAGCATGTTAATGTTTTGAGTAGCTTTGGAAGATATTCCACAAGAAGAATAATAACAAGCCCAATACAAGTCGACTCGGTTAAATTGACCCAGTCAAATGATCAAGTCGACCCAATTAATGGGGAAAATAGCCCAATTTAAGGGGGGAAATGACCCATTCAAGAAGACAAGCCGATCGAGTATGGAAAAGTAAATTTTCGAGAATAAATAGAAGTGAACTTGGCTCATTTACAATACACAATTTTGCTTAAGCAAGAGGACAAGTGCACGGATCCAAGGAAGACAAATTAAGGGATTGAAGAAGCATCATTTGTGAAGACTGTTTTTGGGCTTTTATCTTTCTCTCTCTTTTCTCAAGGGCTCAAAGGTTATTTTGTATCTTTCTTGTATTGTTATTCTGTAACTAGTGATGGGCACTATTTTTGTTGAAGAATCTTATCTAGATAAGTTTGTTGGGGTTTTCCTGTCAAAGGTTTTTCCTAGGGTAAATTTTGTTTCTACTGTGAATGACGGTTCTTTCAACGATCCTTTATATGCATGCAATTTATGTTTATGTGATCAATAATTTAATAACATCTAACTCCTAAGAAAAATAAACATGGTATCAGAGTTGTGTTGAAAGAAGAGATTTCAACAGTCTTAACAACCATAAGTTGGAAACTAGGGATTTTAGTTCCAAAGTCTTATCTCCATAGATTTGACTTGAAAATAGTATTTTGGAAATCCTCTCAAAAAAGAGCATTCAACTTGACCTAATTTCAGTTGGGGGTTAAGGACTAGGACTTCCAGTTTAATCCCTTTCATCCATAGACTGAGCTTGATCTTAGCATTGTTGAACTCTCCCTAGGAGGGCGCATCTATATGTGGAGTAAGATTTCTCATTTGGGAAACTTCAATTTTGACCTACCCTCTATTAAAGTTTATAGGTCAAATCTTAGTATTGAAAAAATTATAACCAATGCCAATTAGAAGAAATTTGGGGTCTAAAATGGGCCTCCTAAAGAAAATAATAAAAAAAGCCACATCACACTACAAATATGCCATGTCATATTAAATCTAATGAAAATCAACCTAAATGGTCTCATTAATGGTAGTTGATAACTATATTGAGTTAATGTAGAGTTAAGAGATATTGGTTAAAAATATTAATGAAATATTTAGATTCTTGTGCACACATAATAAATGATAGGAAACTTTTAAATTTTATATTATTATTTTTTTAAATGAATAGACCACTACTTTTTATATATTTAATAAATGTAAAACTCAAATATATTCATTTATAATGAAAAATATAATTATAATAGTATTAAAAAAATAAAAAAATCACTATAATTTTTTAAAATAAATTTTATATTAATTCATATAAAAAATATTACATCACATAAAATAAAAAAACAATAAACTATGTATATTCATATTATTTTTTATATTAATATAAAACAAATTTGTGGTTTAATGGGTAGGTAGGTAAGAGAGAAAAAAAGTAAAATCAAATTTTATTATAATTTTGGTAACATTAAAAATAGTTTTTATTTTTATTTTGCTAGTATTTAAATGTTTTATTTATTTTTGGATGTAATAATTAAATATATTTATTTTTAAATATTATTTAATAATATTAAAAATACTAAATATCTTTTATTTAGTATTTCAAGATAAGTCTATTTAAAATTAAATATTATTTAGTTTTCTTTTTAAAAAATTGATTAATAAATGTTTTTAGTATTTCAAAATACTTCCACTACAATTTTAATTAATGCGAAGGTTATGTTTTAGAGTTGGAAGTAGTGATCAAATAAAATATTCTATATTTATTAGTTAAAGTTTATTTATCTTATTTCGAGGTGATCTTTTCAAGAACTTAACCAAGGTGAGGTTGGTATGGAGTTAGCTATTGTCAAATAAACATATGACACATAAGCATTATGTGTCCAACTCAACCATAATGGTTGACCAAAGATATTGAAATTCTATTGGTTTAAAAATTCAACTCAATCTAGCTCATCCATGGCACAATTTTTTACAAGGCCCATTTTAGACCCCAAATTTCCTCTAATAGGCTAAGGGTTGATGATAGATTTGATGGAGCATAAAAATTTAGATCTTGGAACCACAGAATACTCCTCAACCTGGAAGCAAATGATCTTTGGAATTATGTCAAAGAGGTCATCCCGAAACTAGAAGAGGAAAAGGCTACCCAAGTTTGATAGGCTATCGATAGATTAAATTCAAGAGAATAAAAAGATAAAACATCAAGAAAATGCAACATACATGGATGGGTCTCTATTTCATAAGAACACGAGACATCAGATGAATAATTTGTCCTTCAAGGGGAGTATTGTTTGGCTTGTAGATAGTGGTGCTTCTAAACACTTGACATGTTACATAAATTATTTAGAAAGAACATGGAAACAATTCCAAGCATAAAGAGTAGGATAATCCTCCTACTAGCTAGATTCAAATGAAGTAGATAATACAGTCTTGGCTAGAATACCAAGAGATTTTTCCAACTATGAAAGTAGATCCAAGATGATTGTGGGTCCAATGCTTCCATAAGACACGATGACCAAGAATGAAGATTTCAACAAGTCCTAGAATTGACAAATAAGAAGATCAAGGTCTTTAGATTTAGGCGATGGCGTAGAATACACTTCCAAAAAATCCAGTGATCTCTGAAAGGAGAAAGGGAGCCTACAAAACATATGAAAGATAAGTATTAACAGTCATTTGAGTCATTCCTTAAATTTTTGAAGGACATTGTTCATAACGATTATATGTAGATATGTGATACAATTCTTTTATATGAATTTATATATGACTAATATTAATGAGAAATAGGCTCATGTAGTGCACATTATGTATATGTTAAAGAAATTAGTTTATAGTATTGCACAACATCCCATGAGCCCTTAATGGAGCTAGTCTAGGATTAAACCTCTTTTCTAACATTTTGAGAGGAGTGCATGCTCTTGATAGTGTGTTTTGGTGAATATGGAAGGCACTCAGGTAGTTACGATGTGTGCTTGGGATGTGGATGGGTGTTGTGTTGAAGTATTGGCTTAGATGCATTGGTTACATGATGGTGTGCATTATGCATTACATTGACTTGATTGATTAACATGAAATATTGCTGATGATTTGATTAAATTTGACTTGTAGGAAAGATCATATGCTATGGCCTACAAGAGAGGGGTGGCGAGACTTGTTCTAAATAACAAGTGATGGATGTAAAGTCATCTAGGCTCCATAACAAGATGGCGGGATGACTTCCATGATAGAGGGAGTAGCTAATGGATGTGATGACTGCTCAACAGTGACAACAATCATATGTGGACCCATGACCCATAGGTCCAAAGAATCTCATTTGGAGATTGACTGTTGGGAGGCTCCAACAAGTGTTGGTCTCTCTACTACATTTGTTCATCTTTCTCATGATCATGGGTAGTTTGCAGCAAAGTCCCAGAGGAAGTCTAGAGTGGTATCTAGTGACCTTGAGAGCCAAAGGGTTGCATCAGTGGACACATTTGATGGGAGATGATACAGACCTATGCAATTCACTATAGTGTAATACATACAGTTGCATAGAATGCAAGATGTCTATATGTAGAGGGAGCATTGTGCTCAGATACAGAAGGAGTTGATCACAATATTCAAGCATCCTCTAGCCTTAACCACCTAGCTTATTAGGTTAGTCTTGACTCAATTAAACAGTCATTAGGTTATATTGGATTAGGTCAATGATGTGTTTATCATCAGTTGTTTACAGGATCATTGTATGCATCGATGGAATTTCATGTGATGGATTCCTATTTGAAGGTTGATTGAACTCCAACGTAAAATGCCTCAAGAATCCTATTCTTTGGTCAACTTGGCTGGATTGGCCAATGTTAACGAAGGTATTTCTTTTTGGTTAGTTTCCCTCATAAAGGTTTTCTAGTGTAAAATTTTGGTGTTCTCATCCATGTGTTTGTTTCTTTGTCTTTATTTTTATTCTCTTATTTTGCTTGGTTTTAAAAGGTTTCTCCAAAGGTGATGAAAACACACATTTTTCCATCATTATGCTAACCATAAAAAATGTAAATACCATTTGAAAATCACTAGATTAGTTGGTAGGAGGTGATGTAAATACCATTTAAAAATCACTACCATCCACGACTAATCCACTTCCCTAACTGTATTGACCCCTAAATATCTAACATGCCTTGTAACCTCAAACCCTTTTACACTAACCCACTAGCCTCAAACCTTCTAACACCTAAGATACTAACCACCAACCATAAGCACCTAATGCAACTAGTAATACAATAACCCACATAATGACCTAATGCATTTAAAAATGCATATGCTTAGCTAGATAAACACAATTATTTACATATACACCTAATTTGCATAATTATCCAATAGAGATATTATTGGAGAAACAAGGAAATGCACTTATGTAACACACATATGTGCCTCAAATCTATTATTTTCACCCTTTAAGACACTAACCCTACGCTAACCCACCTTTTCTCTATGACACTATCTCCATAACTTATATTTCTTTTACATCTCACCCACTACCCTCAAACACCTAACCTTAGCACCTAATGCAACTAGAAACAAAGTTATCCCTTTGAAGGGACTAAATGACATAAGCACCTAATGGACATATTAAAGGGAACACATAGGTGACAGACCTATGCAATACAATTATGACACACACTCATGTATCCCAAATAAGGGACCACCAAAACCACTTCCTCAATCCCCTTATCCTTATACAACTAAACCTTTTTAAACTCAAACACCTTTAGTTAATCCACTATTCCTGAAGCCTCTTAATGTTTTGAGTAGCTTCAGAAGATATTGCACATGAAGAATAATAACAATCCCATGACAAGTCAAATCGGTTAAATTGACCTAGACAAATGATCAAGTTGACCCAATTAATTATGAAAATGGCCCAGCTTAAGGGCGGAAATGATTCATTCAAGAAGACAAGTCGATCCAGTATGGAAAAGTAAATTTTCGAGTTCAAATAGAAGTGAACTTCGCTCATTTACAATAAACAATTTTGCTTAAGCAAGAGGACAACTGCACGGATCCAAGGAAGACACATTAAGGGGTTGAAGAAGCATCGTTTGTGAAGACTATTTTTGGGGTTTTATCATTCTCTCTTTTTTCTCAAGGGCTCAAACATTATTTTGTATCTTTCTTGTATTGTTAATTTGTAACTAGTGCAAGGAACTATTCTTGTTGAAGAATCTTATCTAGATAAGTTTGCTGGGTTTTTCTTATCAAAGGGTTTTCCTAGGGTAAATTTGTTTCTACTGTGAATGATGGTTTCTTTCAGCAGTCCTTTATATGCATGCAACTTATGTTTATGTGATAAATAAGTTAATAACATCTAACTGCTAAGAAAACTCAACATGGTATAAGAGTTGTGCTGAAAGAAGACATTTCAACAGTCTTAACAACCGTAAGTTGGAAACTAGGGATTTTAGTTCCAAAGTCTTATCTCCATAGATTTCACCTGAAAATAGTACTTTGGAAATCCTCTCAGTAAAGTGTATTCAACTTGACCTAATTTCAGTTGGGGGTCAAGGACTAGGACTTCCGGTTTTAATCCATTCCATCCATAGACCGAGCTTGATCTTAACATTCTTGAACTTGCCCTAGGAGGGCGCATCTATATGTGGAGTAAGATTTCTCATTTGGAAACCTTTAATTTTGACCTACTCTTTGTTAAAGTTTCTAGGTCAAATCTTAGTATTGACAAAATGATAACCAGTCGAAGGGTTGATGATAGATTGGATGGAGCATAAAAGTATAGATCTTGGAAGCATAGGATACTCCTCAACCTAGAAGCAAATGATCTTTTGAATTATGTCAATGAGGTCATCCTAAAACTAGAAGAGGAAAAATCTACCCAAGTTTGACAGGATATGGATAAATTGCACTCAAGAGAATAAAAAGATAAAACATCAAGCACATGCAACAGAAGACAAGTCTCCATTTCGTAAGAAGAAGAGACATCAGATGAATAATTTTTCCTTTAAAGGGTGTATTGTTTGGCCTATAGATAGTGGTGCTTCTAAGCACTTGGAATGTTACATAAATTATTTAGAAATAAGTTGGAAACAATTCCAAGCATAAAGAGTAGGAGAATCTTCCTACTAGCTAGATTCTGATGAAGTAGATAATATAGCCTTGGCTAGAATACTAAGGGATTTTTCCAACTATGAAAGTAGATCCAAGGAGATTATGGATCCAATGCTTCCATAAGACATGAGGACCAATACTGAAGACTTCAACAAGTCTTAGAATTGACAAAGAAGAATATCAAGGTCTTTAGATTTAGGCGATGGTGAAGAATATGCTTCCAGAAAATTCAGTGATCTCTACAAGGAGGCAGGGAGCCTACAAAACACATGAAAGATAAGTATTCACTGTCATTTGAGTCATTCCTTAAATTTTGAGTATTTTTTAAGGACAATGTTTATCATGATTATATGTAGATGTGTGATACAATTTTCTTTTCTGCATTTATATATGACTAATATTGACAAGCAATAGGTTCATGTAGTGCACATTATGTATATGTTAAAGTAATTAGTCTATAGCATTACACAACATCCCATGAGCCCTTATTGGATCTAGTTTAGGATTAAACCTCTTTTTTAACATTCTGTGAGTAGTGCATGCTCTTATAATGTGTTTTAGTGAATATGGAAGGAACTCAGGTAGTTACGATATGTGTTTGGGATGTGGATTGGTGTTGTGTTGAATCATTGGCTTAGATGCATTGGTTACATGATGGTGTGCATTTTGCATTACATTGAATTCATTGATTAGCATGAAATATTACTAATGATTTGATTAAATTTGACTTGTAGGAAATATCATATGCTATGGCCTACAAGAGAGGGATGACATGATTTTTTTTAAATAACAAGTGATGGATGTAAATTCATCCAGGTTCCATAACAAGATATCGAGATGGATTCCATGATAGAGGGAGTAGCTAATGGATGTGATGACTGTTCAGCAGTGACAACAATCATATGTGTCCCATGACCCATAGGTCCAGAGAATATCATTTGGATATTGACGGTTGGGAGGCTCAAACGAGTGTTGGTCTCTCTACTACATGTGTTCATCTTTCTGATGATCATGAGCAGTTTGAAACAAAGTCCCAAAGGAATTCTAGAGTGGTATCTAGTGACCTTGAGAGCCAAAGGCTTGCATCAGTGGACCCATTTGATGGGAGATGATACCATATGTATGCAAATCACTATAGTGCAAGACATACAGATGTATAGAATGAAATATGTCTATATGTAGAGGGAGCATTGTGCTTGGATATAAGAGGAGAAGATCACATCATTCAAGAAACCTCTTGCCTTAACCACCTAGTTTATTAGGTTAGTCTTGATTCAATTAAAGAGTCATTAGGTTATCTTGGATTAGGTCCATGATGTGTTTATCATCAGTTGTTTATAGGCTCATTGTATTCATCGATGGAATTTCATGTGATGGATTACTATTTGAAGGTTTATTGAACTGCAATGTAAAATTCCTCAAGCATCCTATTCTTTGGTTGGCTTGGTTGGATTTGCCAATGTTAACAAACCTATTTATTTTTGGTAAGTTTCTTTCATAAAGGTTTTCTAGCGTTAAATGTTGGTGTTCTCATCCATATGTTTGTTTCTTTGTCTATATTTTTCTTCTCTTGTTTTTCTTGGTTTTAAAAGGTTTCACCAAAGGTGATGAAAACACACATTTTTCCCATCATTATGCTAACCATAAAAAATGTAAATACCATTTGAAAATCACTAGATTAGTTGGGTAGGAGGTGATGTAAATACCATTTGAAAATCACTACCATCCATGACTCTAATCCACCACCCTAACTCCATTGACCCCTAAATATCTAACATGCCTTGTAACCTCAAACCCTTTTACACCGAACCCACTAGCCTCAAACCTTCTAACACCTAAGCTACTAACCCCCAACCATAAACACCTAATGCAACTAGTAATACAATAACCCACATAACCACCTAATGCATTTAAAAATGCATATGCGTAGCTAGACAAACTCAATTATTTACATAAACACCTATTTTGCATAATCATCCAATAGAGATATTAATGGAGACACTATGAAATGCACTTATGTAACACACATATGTGCCTCAGATCTATTATTTTTACCCTTTAAGACACTAACCCTACGCTAACTCACCTTTTCTCTATGACATTAACTCCATAACTTATATTTCTTTTACATCTCACCCACTACCATCAAACACCTAACCTTAGCACCTAATGCACCTAGAAACAAAGCTATCCCATTGAAGGAACTAAAACACATAAGAACCTAATGGACATATTAAAGGGTACACATACATGACAGACCTATGCAATACAATTATCCCGCACACTCATGTATCCCAAATAAGGGGCCACCAAAACCACTTCCTCAGTGTCCTTACCCTTATACAATTAAACATTTTTAATCTCAAACACCTTTAGTTAATCCACTATTCATGAATCCTGTTAATGTCTTGAGTAGATTCGGAAGATATTCCATAAGAATAATAATAACAAACCCAAGACAAGTCGAATCGGTTAAATTGACCCAGTCAAATGATCAAGTTGACCCAATTAATGGGGAAAATGACATAGTTTAAGGGGGGAAATGACCCATTCAAGAAGACAAGCCGATCCAGTATGGAAAAGTAAATTTTTTAGTATAAATAGAAGTGAACTTAGCTCATTTACAATACACAATTTTTCTTAAGCTACAGGACAAGTGCGCAGATCCAAGGAAGACAAATTATGGGGTTGAAGAAGCATAATTTGTGAACACTATTTTTGGAGTTTTATCTTTGCCTCTCTTTTCTCAAGTCCTCAGAGGTTATTTTGTATCTTCTTGTATTGTTATTCTATAACTAGTGCTAGGAACTATTCTTGTTGAAGAATCTTATCTGGATAAGTTTGTTAGGTTTTTCTTGTCAAAGGGTTTTCCTAGGGTAAATTTGTTTCTACTGTGAATGACGGTTTCCTTCAACGATCCTTTATATGCATGCAGTTTATGTTTATGTGATCAATAAGTTAATAACATCTAACTGTTAAGAAAAACAAACATGGTATTAGAATTGTGCTGAAAGAAGACATTTCAACAGTCTTAACAACTGTAAGTTTCAAACTAGGGATTTTAGTTCCAAAGTCTTATCTCCATAGATTTGACTTGGAAATAGTATTTTGGAAATCCTCTCACTAAAGCACATTCAACTTGACCTACTTTCAATTGGGGGTCTAGGATTAGGACTTCCACTTTAATCCCTTTCATTCATAAAATGGGCTTGATCTTAGAATTATTGAACTCGCCCTAGGAGGGCACATCTATCTGTGGAGTAAGATTTCTCATTTGGAAAACTTCAATTTTGACCTACCCTCTGTTAAAGTTTCTGGGTTAAATCTTAGTATTGATAAAATGAAAACCAATCTAAGGGTTGATGATATATTGGTTGGAACTTAAAACTTTAGATCTTGGAAGCATACTATACTCCTCAACCTAGAATAAAATGATCTTTTGAATTATGTCAAAGAGGTCATCCTGAAACTAGAAGAGGAAAAATCTACCCAAGTTTGATAGGCTATGGATATATTGCACTCAACAAAATAAAAAGATAAAACATCATGCAAATGCAATAGAGATGGATGGGTCTCCATTTCATAAGAAGATGAGACATCAAATGAAAAATTTGCCCTTTAAAGGGAGTATTGTTTGGCCTGTAGATAGTGGTGCTTTTAAGCACTTGACATGTTACATAAAATATCTAGAAATAACTTGGAAACAATTACAAGCATAAAAAGTAGGAGAATCCTCCTACTAGTTAGATTCATATGTAGTAGATAATATAGTCTTGGCTAGAATACCAATGGATTTTTCCAACTATGAAAGTAGATCCAAGATGATTGTGGATCCAATGCTTCCATAACACATGAGGACCAAGAATGCAGACTTCAACAAGTCATAGAATTGACAAAGAAGAAGATCAAGGTCTTTAGATTTAGGCGATGGTGCAAAATACACTTCCAGAAAATCCAGTGATATCTGTAAGGAGGCAGGGAGCCTAAAAAACACATGAAAGATGAGTATTCATTGTCATTTGAGTCATTCCTTAAATTTTTGAGTATTTTTTAAGGATATTGTTCATAACGATTATATTTAGATATGTGATAAAAGTTTCTTTTATGCATTTATATATGACTAATATTGACGAGCAATAGGTTCATGTAGTGAACATTATGTATGTGGTAAAGTAATTAGTCTATAGTATTGCACAACATCCCATGAGCCCTTAATGGAGCTAGTCTAGGATTAAACCTGTTTTCTAACATTCTGAGAGTAATGCATGCTCTTGATAGTGTGTTTTGGTGAATATGGAAGGAACTTAGGCAATTATTATATGTGTTTGGGATGTGGATGGGTGTTTTGTTGAATAATTGGCTTAGATGCATTGGTTACATGATGGTGTGCATTATGCATTACATTGACTTGATTGATTAGCATGAAATATTGTCGATGATTTGATTAAATTTGACTTGTAGGAAAGATCATATGATATGGCCTACATGAGAGGGATGACAAGACTTGTTCTAAATAAAAAGTGATGGATGTAAAGTCATCCAAGTTCCATAACAAGATAACATGATGGATTCCATGATAGAGGGAGTAGATAATGGATGTAATGACTGTTCAGGAGTGACAATAATCATATGTGGACCCATGACCCATAGGTCCATAGAATATCATCTGGAGATTGACCTTTGGGAGGCTCCAACGAGTGGTGGTCTCTCTACTACATGTGTTCATCTTTATGATGATCATGAGCAGTTTGTAGCAAAGTCCCAAAGGAAGTCTAGAGTGGTATCCAGTGACCTTGAGAGCCAAAGGCTTGCATTAGTGGACCCATTTCATGGGAGATGATACATACGTATGCAATTCACTATAGTGCAAGACATACAAATGCATAGAATGCAAGATGTCTATATGTAGAGGGAGCATTGTGCTTAGATACAGAAGGAGAAGATCACATGATTTAAGAATCCTCTAGCGTAGTTTACTAGGTTAGTCTTGACTTAATTAAAGATTCATTATGTTATCTTGGATTAGGTCAATGATGTGTTTGTCATCAGTTGTTTACAGGCTTATTGTATTCATCGATGGAATTTCATGTGGTGGACTCCTATGTGAAGGTTGATTGAACACCAACATAAAATTCCTCAAGCATCCTATTCTTTGGTCGGCTTAGATGGAGTGGCCAATGTTAACGAAGCTATTTCTTTTTGGTTAGTTTCCCTCATAAAGGTTTTCTAGTGTTAAATGTTGGTGTTCTCATCCATGTGTTTGTTTCTTTGTCTTTATTTTTCTTCTCTCGTTTTGCTTGGTTTTAAAAGGTTTCTCCAAAGGTGATCAAAACACACATTTTTTCCATCATTATGCTAACCATAAAAAATGAAAATACCACTTGAAAATCACAAGATTAGTTGGGTACAAGGTGATGTAAATACCATTTTAAAATCACTACCATCCATGACTCTAATCCACTACCCTAACTCCATTGACCCCTAAATATCTAACATGCCTTGTAACCTCAAACCCTTTTACACTGAACCCGCTAACCTCAAACCTTCTAACACCTAAGTTACTAACCCCCAACCATAAACACCTAATGCAAATAGTAATACAATAACCCACATAACCACCTAATGCATTTAAAAATGCATATTCTGAGCTAGACAAACTCAATTATTTACATAAACACCTAATTTGCATAATCATCCACTAGAGATATTACTGGAGACAGTACGAAATGCACTTATGTAACACACATATGTGCCTCAAATCTATTATTTTGACCCTTTTAGACACTAACCCTACGCTAACCCACCTTTTATCTATGACATTAAATCCATAACTTATATTTATTTTACATCTCACCCACTACCTTCAAACACCTAACCTTAGCACCTAATCCACCTAGAAACAAAGCTATCCCATTGAAGGAACTAAATCACATAAGCACCTGATGGACATATTAAAGGGCACACATAGGTGACATACCTATGCAGTACAATTATGACACACACTCATGTATCCCAAATAAGGGACCACCAAAACCACTTCCTCAATCCCCTTACCCTTATACAAATGAACCTTTTTAACCTCAAACACCTTTAGTTAATCCACTATTCCTGAAGCATGCTAATGTTTTGAGTAGATTCGGAAGATATTCCATAAGAAGAATAATAACAATCCCAAGACAAGTCGACTCGGTTAAATTGACCCAGTCAAATGATCAAGTTGACCCAATTAATGGTGAAAATGGCCCAGTTTAAGGGGGAAATGACCCATTCAAGAAGAGAATCTGGTCCAGTATGGAAAAGTAAATTTTCGAGTATAAATATAAGTGAAATTAGCTCATTTACAATACAAATTTTTTCTTAAGCAAGAAGACAAGTGCTCGGATCTAAGGAAGACAAATTAAGGGGTTGAAGAAGCATCATCTGTGAAGACTATTTTTGGTGTTTTATCTTTCTCTCTCTTTTCTCAAGGGCTTAGAGGTTATTCTATATCTTTCTTGTATTGATATTATGCAACTATTGCTAGGCACTATTTTTGTTGAAGAATCTTATCTAGATAAGTTTGCTGGTTTTTTCTTATCAAAGGGTTTTCCTAGGGTAAATTTGTTTCTACTGTGAACAATAGTTTATTTCAGAGATCCTTTATATCCATTCAATTTATGTTTATGTGATGAATAAGTTAATAACATATAACTGCTAAGAAAAATCAACATGGTATCAGAGTTGTGTTGAAAGAAGACATTTCAACATTCTTAACAACTGTAAGTTGGAAACTAGGGCTTTTAGTTCCAAAGTCTTATCTCCATAGATTTGACTTGAAAATAGTATTTTGGAAATCCTCTTAGTAAAGCGCATTCAACTTGACCTAATTTCAGTTGGGGGTCTAGGACTAGAACTTCCAGTGTTAATCCCTTTCATCCATAGACCGAGCTTGATCTTAGCATTCTTGAACTCACCCTAAGAGGTCGCATCTATCTGTGGAGTAAGATTTCTCATTTGGAAAACTTCAATTTTGACCTACCATCTATTAAAGTTTCTAGGTCAAATCTTAGTATTCACAAAATGACGACCAATCTAAGGGTTGATGATAGATTGGATGGAGCATAAAACTTTACATCTTGGAAGCATAGGATACTCTGCAACCTAGAAGAAAATTATCTTTTGAATTATGTCAAAGAGGTCATCCCGAAACTAGAAGAGGAAAAATCTACCCAAGTTTGATAGACTAAGGATAGATTCCACTCAAGAGAATAGAATGATTAAACATCATGCAAATGAAACAGACATGGATGGGTCTCCATTTCATAAGAAGATGGGACATCAGATAAATAATTTGTCTTTTAAAGGGAGTATTGTTTGGCCCGTAGATAGTGGTGCTTCTAAGCACTTGGCATGTTACATAAATTATTTAGAAATTACTTGGAAACAATTCCAAAGAACAAAAGAACTTATGATACACTTTTCTTTTATGCATATATATATGACTAATATTGACGAGCAATAGGCTCATGTAGTGCACATTATGTATATGTTAAAGTAATTATTCTATAGTATTGCACAACATCCCATGAGCCCTTAATGGAGCTAGACTAGGATTAAACCTCTTTTCTAACATTTTGAGATTAGTGCATGCTCTTAATAGTGTGTTTTGGTGAATATGGAAGGCACTCAGGTAGTTACAATGTGTGTTTGGGATATGGATGGGTGTTGTGTTGAAGAATTGGCTTAGATGCATTGGTTACAAGATGATGTCCATTATGCATTACATTGACTTGATTGATTAGCATGAAATATTGTTGATGATTTGATTAAATTTGACTTGTATGAAAGATCATATGCTATGGCCTACAAGAGTGGGATGATGAGACTTGTTGTAAATAACAAGTGATGGATGTAAAGTCATCGAGGTTCCATAACAAGATAGTAGGATGGATTCCATGATAGAGGGAGTAGCTAATGTATGTGATGACTGCTCAACAGTGAAAACAATCATAAGTGGATCCATGACCCATAGGCCCAGAGAATATCATTTGGAGATTGACGGTTGGGAGGCTCCAACGAGTGTTGGTATCTATACTATATGTATTCATATTTCTGATCTGATGATCATGAGCAGTTTGCAGCAAAGTCCCAAGGAAAGTCTAGAGTGGTATCCAGTGACCTTGAGAGCCAAAGGCTTGTATCAGTGGACCCATTTGATGGGAGATGATACAGACGTATGCAATTCACTATAGTGCAAGACATGCAAATGCATAGAATGCAATATGTCTATATGTAGAGGGAGCATTGTGCTCAGATACAGAAGGAGCAGATCACATGATTCAAGAATCTTGGCATGATTCTTGGGATTAGAGGTGTGGTAGAGATGAGATTAAATTTTCTTCAGTTAAGGAAAATACATAGTAGAGATTTGGGATGATGGGCTGTAATTCCATGGACATACATATGATAATGAATCTAAAGCTGATCTTGGAGAGGTCATGTAGACATATAATTGTATAGTGGGGTACCATGGGATATAAAATAAAAATAAAGAAACTTTGAAAGTGGTTAGGCCTTGGAAAAAATCATAGAATATAACAAGCTCACAGAGAACTTCTCTAGACCATAGAAGATTCTAGAAGTCAACAAGCAGAACGTTAGTAATAAATATCATGACCAGAAGAATAAATTCCTCACTAAGAGGGAGTGTTGATGTTTTGAGTAGATTTGGAAGATATTCCACAAGAAAAATAATAACAATCCCAAGACAAGTCAACCCAGTTAAATTGGCCCAGTCAAATGGTCAATTCGACCGAGTTAATGGGGAAAATGACTCAATTTAAAGGGGAAAATGACCCAGTACATAAGACAAGTCGTCCTAGTATGGAAATGTGATTTATCCATTATAAATAGAAATGAACTTGGATCATTTGCAACAGACAATTTTTCTCAAGCAAGAGAACAAGTGCGTAAATCCAAGGAAGACAAATTAAGGGGTTCAAGAAGCATTGTGAAGACTATTTTGGGGGTTTTATCTTTCTCTCTCCTTTATTATGGGATTAGAGGTTATTTTGTATCCTTCTCGTATTATTATTTTGTAACTAGTGCCAAGCACCATTCTTGTTGAAGAATCTTGTCTAGAGAAGTTTGCTGGGTTTTTCCTGTGAGAGGCTTTTCCCAGGGTAAATTTGTGTCTACTATGAATTTATTTCTTTTAGTTATCTTTATATGTGTGCAATTTATGTTTATGTGATAAATACTTTAATAAAATCTAAATGCTAAGAAAAATCAACAAATCCCCTAACACATAATTGACTAGCCCCCCCAACTCTAACCACATAATTCACGTTGTAACATACATATGTACTTGACACACTTAAGAAACCAACCCAACTAAATGTTGGTCACCCATAGAAGCATGCTAACCTTTTCTATGATGGTGATCCTCACTTAATAAACATAAAGTATGTGCATAGGTGATTGCAACTCTCACATTGTGACTTGTAGATTGTAATTTGTACTTTGCAATTGTAATTGTAATTGTAATTGTAATTGTTGATTGTAAATTGTAAATGGTAATTTTAATCATTATTGTTAGTTGTATTTGACATCATGCATTGTAGCTCCCTATTCTAAAAATAGTTATTTATAAATCTAATTATTTTTTTCTTAAATTGTAATTGCAAAATTGTGAGTTGGTATTCTAAAACTGTAGTCAAATAATACATTGTAACTTTTAATTGTAATTGTGAATTGTAAACTGTAATTGATATCATGAATTGTAAATGACAAATGAATATAAGATAAATAACATGAACATTGAACATGAACATAAGATAAATCCATAGCTTCTAAAAGTAAAATTGTAACTTGTAACTTCTAATTGTAAAATTGTATAATCGATGACATACACATGAACATAAGATAAATACCATGTATACACCCATCGACATAAACATAAACATAAACAACATACACTCATCGACTTAAATATAATATAAGGTTAACATACATTGCATAAACATAAACATACTTGATAAAGATAGATAACATGTACACACATCCACATAAACATAAACATACGATAAATAACTCATGTCGACATAAATATAAGACATCACATATATATGAAGAAAAAATATGATACAAAATAATCCATCAAGTTCATAAAAAAATACAAGTATATATGTATACATAACACTAAAAATAGTGCACAACATGAAAAATGGTCATCCAATATGGGGACCATGCCCTTCATTGGTTGTGTGGTCATCCTCAACACTATACATGTGATTGAAAAGTATGTCTAAATATTGGAGCTGCAAAAATTAAAATTTTGAACTTTGTAAGTTAGTTCTAGATTTAAATAGTACTTGAAATTTATAAGAAGACATATTTTTAAAATTTCAAGTGAATAGAGAAACTTACCTAGCTTGATTCCACAGTCAGATTTTCCAACTTACTGAGTCGATGGGCCCTCACTAGGATGATGCTGAATCAACCTTTCCCACTCCTCTGTGAACACCAATACAACATCAATTCCCAACTGTATATCATCCTATGTATGGGACATCATGCATGTAATTAGTAAAATAATAATAAATGAACATTATAAATTAAACATCAACTTGAAATCTATATTGATTTGAAACATAAGTTACAATAACTCATCGATTAGAGGCTGATGATCAGAATCCAAATGAGAGTGCGATGTGACCCACTCCTTTGCATTCCCTTTACCTATACCCTATACAATTTGATCAAGGAACATGACAAAAGTTACAATTAAATAATTGCAATTATATGCATGTATGTAATTTACAAGGTTAGTGTGAATGAACTAACATATGTACTATGAAAACATCATCAAGGGAAATGGTTGGATGGTTAACCAATGGAGAAGTGGAACAAAGTGAATCCATTAAGCCAGTCCTCTGCAAGGAGAAACAAAAAAAAAGTATTACTCAATTGATTATTTTAAATGTGCATGCATTAAAAATGATTTAATTTAACAACGTATAGTAAAAAATGTTAAGTACATAAATACACCTGCTGTTTCGACGATGGATTCCATATATCATACATACGAAATTATGGGTCTTGGAACTTATATAATATGCCACTAGATTCTCATGGGCAAGGAACTGAATAACCGAGTCGTCCACAAATTGTAAATCTAGCTTCGTAGGTCCAGTGTGTGGCTTGAGCCTCTTCTCATGCATGGAAATGATAACACTACCCAATGCAGTGGGCATGGAACCTACCATCATAGAACATATCTCAACTCTGAGATGTGATGGCTCGATTACATCCCCATGTCATAAAGAAGTAAGAATAGGGATGAGAATCCATCGAGGAGTGGGTGGTATAATATTAGGGTCTCTACAATCCTTTGGATGCTCATATTAACTGCGTCCTGGATCGATGCCATAGAAAGATGATGATGTACTAGTGTAATCAAGATGCATGTGGAAGATGAAATATGCATACATATTTTTGTAAAAATACAAGGAGACCTGGTCAAGGTGGGGGAACATACCCCATGTTCCAATAAAGCTATCATAAACATGAGGTGCAACAAAATCAAACCTGAACTCCCCTAGTTGGAGCGTATGTCCAATAGTGCGATCATGAGGGGTGTCAAACAAAGTTCCCTTGACATCCTTTCATTTTGTTGCAATTTTCACTGCCTCCCATTTGTCAATACCTAATCCTTGGTCCCTCTTTCTCTCACAAGAAATATTCTAGATGTCACTTAGATGCCCTGCCCTTCGGTCATTGGACAACAACCCATTGATTGCATTGATCATCATGTACATCAACCATATCAATGGGAAGTCGAGGTGCATGGAATGTAATTGGACATGAAACCAATCACATTGAGATATGACCTCCTTGATCGTGATCCTAGTGATTTCATCGTCCCAAGGAGATTTAAATGTAGGATCAACATGTGATAGATACTAATAGATGAAAAACAAATATGAATTTAATGTACCTATGTGATGATTAACTTCCTCGCTGTGCTCTGAGGGGATTATTGGGTTGTGGCCATCATGCGAAGCACTAGCCAGCATGCTGTCATATGGACACTCACAGGATGACCTAGTTGGTAGAATGTCTAGATAAAAGTAGAAAAAAAAAAAAATAATTACACATGTACATGTATGTACATTAATTTACTTATATATGTAAGTCTTGTTAAAAACTAAAGTATATGTAAACAATTTGCAGACGAGTCTGCCCGCGATGCGAGGGGTGTTGTTTCAGCAGTGGATCGTCTTGATGACCGCGATTGATAGAGGGAAGAACCTTAATTTGGAGAACAATTTGCATGAAACAATGAAGAAAATTCATATATGTCATCCTTTGAATAGAATGAAAAGAACAAAAATGACGATGATGAGGATGATGAAGCAAGCTAATAAGATGGTGTCATGACATGAACATGTTGTCATGAGGATGAATATGATCATGATGATCTGAGAATGATCATTATTGTTACGATTATGATACAGATGGCGATGAGGAGGAGGAATATGATGATTAAAAGCATTAAGTCATTATTTGCATCACAAATATTTCATGATTTAGTGTTAGTTCAAGAAATGATGTGTTTGGGAGTAAAAGCATGTGAGGATTTTTTGAAAATATTTCTAGGGTGGGAATTTTGTGCAATATATGAAAATGGTCACTCGAGGTATTTATTGAACATTTGGAATCTTTTGGTTTCTAAATTTAAACCATATTAAATGTGTGTAGGTATTTTTATTGGGTGGAAGAGTCAAGGGTATAGAAAAAAATTTAAAAATGATTAACAGTAAAGATAGAAGGATGTTTTGGGATTCAATGGATAATAGTTTAATCCTTAGAGACCCTAGTCTTATATTGGACAGGGATCTTAATTTTTCTTTGCATGCTTATGAGATCTAGATAGATTTCCCTAGGATGGATCCTCTATTAGAATATTTTCAGCACCTTTTTCAAAGATCACAACTATAGGATGTAGTTCCTAATTATAAATTACTTTGATGGACCAACTCATATGGGAGAATGTGGTGGAGGAATGCACATAAGAATAAATGAAGAACAAAAATTTAGAATCTGGATGAGATGTGGTTCATGCACCAATTCAAGAGCAGAATTATTGGCTTTATGGGGTTTTCTTTAATTTTCATATCTTAATGGTATTGTGTTTTTACATGTTCTTGGTGATTCAAGAGTAATTATAAATTGGGAAAATGGTTTGAAAAAAAAATAGGTATGATCAGTGGAGCAATGGTGTTAGAGAATCTACACACTTTTTCCCTCTTTTCAGGATCTTTCCATCAAACATATTTATAGAGAATTCAATACTGTTACTTGGAGATAGTTGGTATATTAAGGTTAAATTAGTACTTCAGTGTGGGAGGAATCCATAAGCTAAGTTTGAGGGGTATCACCTAGAGGTAGATGGTTTGTTACGATCTAAAGGGAGGATGCATGTCTATGAGGAAGGTGATATTAGAAGTATTATTCTCAATGAATCCCATTGAGTACTTTATTGTGCAAATACGTGGGTGAATAATATGTATGGGAAAGCATGAAGTGTGATGTAGTGTAATTTGTTTCTAAGTTCCTTGAATGCCAACAAATAAAGGCTGAACATTGTCACCCAACTAGAAACCTCATGGCATTCCTATGTCTAAGTGGGAGGTCATTTCCATCAATTTTGTGGTAGGATTTACCCTCACGTATTTAAGACATAATGCCATTTTGGTGGTAGTTGATAAACTAACCAAAAGTGCCCATTTTATTCTAGTCAGGGAAACTTAAGACGTTGCATATGTGGCAAGGGTATTTATAAATGAGATCATTCACCTTCATGGTTTCCTAAAAATATAATTTCGGAGAGAGGTCCTAAGTTTACTTCTAAATTTTGGACAATCTTGCAATCGGCATTGGGAACTCGGTTAAATCTAAGCTCAACATATTGAAAATAGAGAGAGTTAATTAGGTAATGGTAGACATGCTTAGGATGTATTTAATGGATCAACATATCCATTAGAAAAATTACTTACCTTTAGTGGAGTTTGCTTACAATAACAACTACCAAGACACCTTATCATGCTTTAGATGGGAGGTCGTGTAAGACACCTTTGAGTTGGGACATGTTAGAATATTGAGTGATTATAGGACCAGAAATGGTTCAAGAAATGGAATAGAAAATAATTCAAATTAGGCATAAGTTAAAGGAAGCACGAGATAGAAAAAAAGTTATGCTGATGCTCATAGAACTGACTGAAGTTATAATGTTGGAGATGAAGCTTTTATTAATATTAGACTTAATCAGAGTACTATCCAATTTGGAAATGGGATAGAGTTGTCACCTTGATGTATAGGGAACTTTGAAATTTTTGAAATAGTTGGACTAGTTGCATAACGCTTAGCGTTTCCACCCCATTTGGATAAAACTCATGATGTTTTGCATGTATCTTTATTGCACCATAATACTAATAGAAAAACTCATAAAATAATTTTGAAGGTACCACATTTTTCATATGAGCGTGTCTACCTGGTTGAACCATTACATATAATAGACTTTAGGGTTTGGTAACTTATCCATCTCTCGGTGGACCAAATTAAGGTTTAGTGAGACAAGTACAATGCAATATCTGCTACTTGGGATGACACGGAGACCATGTGTCGTTATTATCCCTCACTTCTTTTACAATAATTTTGGGACAACGTTTCCCTAAGGGTGTGTATGTAATGCCCCACATGTTATGGGACAACTAAACACCATTTAGACCTAGATTGTATTTATTTTATTATTATTTGTTGGACTCAACTTCATAAAGTAAAATCTGTGTGGACTTATAAACCTACTCAGATGAGTGTGTTATGCTATAAGTTATCATTTATTTTATTTATGATGATAGTGGTGTGCTTTTCTTTTAATATGTTTGATTTAAATAAATGATATGGTGCATGGATACTAATGTACATTATGATTAAATGAATGAATGAATGCCATGTACATGATATATACATTAGCTTGTTTATATTGATTTATGGTTGATAAATTGGAATTTCCTCAAAAACAATGAAACAATATGTATCATCTTATGTTTTGGATGATATTAAGACATAGGTTAGAGGGGATAAGTAATATTTAGATACATGTTATTATATATGGGATAGAGAAGGTTGACGCAGGAAACTAGGTTTCCCAAGTGGCCATTCAATGACACAACTCAAAGAACCGCAATAACAACACAATGAAATTACTAATAGCGTGTTGACCCTAGTTCCATTAGGAGGTATTTCCCATCATGTATCCTCCAAAACCTATGGTTGTGGGAGGGATGCATTGAGTCATGCTTCCCAAGTTGTGTGATAATGATTACTGATTGCCTGTTGTGGAATTTATGTCTATTTAATCAATACTCCCACTTATGAGTTATATCAGGGGTTAGGTCAATATAGTTGATGCCAGGGAAAACATGAAGCATCCATAATTTTATAAAAGTGTATAAACCTTGACGAATCTTACTAATTCTTAAATTTCCAACCATAAAATGTTTGGCAATATTTTTGTAAAAATATTCAAAATTTTAAGCATTTTATTTAGTTCCTGGAAAATTTTGGTGATATTTAGAGTAAAATAATTTATCCCATAGAATTTGGGAGAATCAATTTAGAAAAAAAAATGCATTTACCCATTCTTATTTTGGAAAATAACCCATAAAATTAGCTTATGGGCTAAATTATTCCCTTAAAATTTTCCTTGGTTGATGCTCCAGGATATTCTAGCAAAGGAACGGATATAAATTGCAAGTTGGAAACATGTTAGGAAGGAGGGATGATTAGATTAGTGATATTTCGGTTTGGGATATGAAACACCAATTTAGTTGTACTTGGTTCTTTTAATTGGTAAATCATGAGATGATTCAGTAAGGTAGATTTAAGTATAATGATGATAAGTGTTGATGTGTTGTGACTTAGTTAATGGAATTTCTAAATGTTGTTTGTTGTTGAATTATTGTCTTGCATGTGTGGTTATTATTATCTTGTCATCCAAGATCTATGCATTAGAGGTGATTATGGTTTCATATAGTACACACATAAGCTCTGTATATGTTGGCCATGTAAGCACACCTTGCACACACACACACACACGCACACACACGTGTGTGTGTGTGTGTGTGTGTGTGTGTGTGTGAGAGAGAGAGAGAGAGAGAGAGAGAGAGAGAGAGAGAGAGAGAGAGAGGGATATGTGTTAAGGTATAATATTAATTATAANATTGTAGTAGTTATATTCTATAAAATTAGGCTCATTTACATTAACTTGTATTAATTACAATTAATTGTAATTGTGTTGATTTTCTTTCATTTAAATATCATTAGTAATCACATTTATATCAAGTAATCTCATTGCAATGTTTATTTCTAATTAATATGCATGAGCTATTGATTGCATAACATGTTATTGATGGGCCAACTAATGTTTACCAAACAATTATGTTGTGATTGATAATGGTTTGTCAAATAATAAACACATTGGAAATATTTTATCTTACTTAAAGGTATCTTATACGTAATACCATGAAAAATACCATGGGTGGGTTTTCAAAACCATGGGTTTATTGGTAAAAAAGAGGGAAATTATTTATTTTTTAAAGGTTAACATGTGTTTTCAAATAGATGCAACTTTTTATGAAGGGTATCCAATAGATATATATATTCAATAATATTTTAAGAAAAAGAGTGTAAGCGGAAAAGAAATCCCATTCTAAGAGGAACCTCTCAAGTAGAAGTATGTGGGTGTAAGGAAGGTGTGAGAGAGAATGGGGATGGAAATATGAACGATTATTCAAAGAAATATTATTTAAGGAATTTAGAATTGTAATTAAGGTGATGGTGTTGCTCAAATGAATATATTGGTGTCTCTTGCTAAGTTGGTGCTTAGTGATATGGATTGGTGTCTTTAGTAAGTTGTTTCATGCAAAGATCCATAATTGTAGGTTGGTTCATGCGAATATCTGTAATAGTAGGTTGGTTCCTTCAAGGATTTATATCACTAGTGATTGGTGTCTCCAGTAGGTTGGTTCCTACAAAAAAATTGTAACAATATGTTGATTCATACGAATGATTATAAGGATATTTTTTTGTGTGGTTCTCTCCTGAAAGGGTTTCCATGTAATTCTTGTGTTCCATGTTTTGTAATTGATAGATCTTATGTGTGCGTGTTTTACTTTGGTAATTAAATTTAAATAAGTGAAATATTGTCTTATAATGATTCACCCCCACTCTCATTATAAGTGTGTCCTCAACAATTGGCATTAGAGCATGTTCCTTCAAAAAATTTCTAACCATTGGAAGGTAAATCTTGAGAGCACATAGTTTTTCAGGAAAGTTTCTCCACAAGTAGAGCTCCATTTTTTGATGAAACAAACTATTCATTTTGGAGAATAAGCCTTTTGAACATAGCTAATGTCCCTTAGGTTTGATATTTGGGAATCAATTTTGACTAGTTATACAATGCCAACAACTCCACCAATAGATGTGGGAGGGAAGAACCCTAGTGAAAATAATGTAAAATCCATGAATGACATCTTGTGCAGTCCATATAAGAATTTGATTTTGTCAAGATGATGCATTGTGAATAAAAAAACAAACTTGGGACAAGCTTAAAAATATCTATGAAGGTAATGGTATGGTTAAAAAGGAAAACCTACAAACCCATAGAGGATAGTTTGAGAGTCTAAAAATGAAAGATGAAGAAAACCTTGAAGCCTATCTCTTCCATGAAGATGAAATTGTCAACACCATCCGATGACTTCATGAAAAGGTTGGATATCCGATGATTGCACAAAATGTGTTAAGGTCACTCCCCTTAATATTTGATGCCAAAGTTTTCGTTATTGAAGAAATGAAGGATCTTGATAAATTAACAATGGATGAATTCCATGGGATGCCCACTCCATATGAAATGAGGATTGAAAAAGAAAAACCATCAAATAAAGAAGCAAATTTCAAATCATAAAAAGACAAATAAAAGAAACACAAATCAATATATATTCTCCAACTATAAATCAAGCGTAGAGGAAGCAAAATTTGAAAGAAAAATTAAAAAAAAACAATATGGAAAATACAAAGGTAATATGCCCTTTAAATGCTTTAAATGTGGGGAAGTATGACATTCTACGACTAAGTGTCCATATGAAAAGGATGAAAGTAGTGATGATGAAAAATACCATAATGTAAAGAAAGGAAGAAAACACCATCAACACAAAGGGAACCCCAAACATGACAAGAATGAAAAAAAAACCCCGTATAAGAAAAATAAAGAGTCTCTACTCAAAAGATGTCAATGACTCGTATAAAGAAAGAAATGAAAGCAATTTTAATAGCGATAGAGAAGAAACACTCTTTATAACAATTGAAACAAATATTGATGCTTTGAATAATGAAGATATGGGGGAAGAAACTATGGATTCAAAAGAAGAAGAAAATGTCAGTATATATTGAGAAGTGGATCTTGAAGAAGAGATTATTTATGCCTTAAGCTAAATAAAGAAGATTAAGAAAATAATTTGAAACAAAATGAGAAGATGCATAAATATGAAGAGGAGGATCATGATTCAAAAGTGAAAATATCACAAAGTCTTGAAGAAACAAAAAATACCAATACTAGCCTAAAGATTCAAATAGAGGAGGCAAAGATGATAGAATATGTAGTGATAATCCAACCAAAAGAAAAGGAAGAAATATATGAAGCGTTATAATCTAAATTTTTTCGTTAAGAAAGGAATTGGAGAAGTCAACAAATCATCTGAATAGAAGCTTGAAGTTTAGAAAGAGCACTGAAATATCAGTTGATATCATCAATTGCCAAAGGACACCATTCAATAAGACTGGTCCTGGATATGAAAATAATAAAAAGATTTCAAAATAAAATTAAAACTCCGAGGATACAAAGCCACCAAAGAAGGAGAATGAAGATGAACCTAAATTATATGCTAATGTTCTAAAGAACTCCATAAGAAATGAAGGAATTAGGAAGAAGGAGAATGATGTCCCATAGAAACTTGATGAGTTCATAAGATATTTTCCACCAAAGTGGCCTTGTACAACTTGGTATTGATACTTTTTCTTTGGTTACTATTTTTCTTGTAATCGATTTGGTCATAAAGCAATGGATTGTAGAGAGTGTAATAATTATACCTGTAAAAAAGACATAATTACTTATGGGTCCTCGAATATAAAAAATAATTCATTTGTCCCTTTATTTGATTACAATGTTTTATGTTATAATTGCAACAACTATGGGAACATATCACATTTTTGTAGAAGTGGCATTGTTGAACCTTCTAGACAAAATAGAGAAGAATATATCCTTTCCAAACAAAAGAAAGAATCCACAAAAGTTTGGAAAAAGAACTAGGAGAAATAAAAGTAGAAGGAGAAATCCATGCTTGTACAAATTGCACTTCGTTTCCAAGATAAAGGATATCAACAATACATTGACAACAAATGCTCAATTCAAATGACAAGGGACCAACCCAAGATTCTCATTTTGAAGGAAGTAAATGAAGGCAGTGTATTGGAGATAATGATACCACGAGGATAATTGGGAAACATACTCTTAGTGTTGATAGTGGAAAGACTAAAACATAGAATGTATTGTATGTTGAAGGTTTGGAACATAATATAGTTAGTCATATGTTTAATAAAAGACAAAATCCCAGATTTTATTCTTAATGATGTGAGATAAGGAAGACATGATAAACATATTAGTAGCAAATGCAATTAGAACTTCAAATAATGTAAATATTCTCAATGAAATCAAAGGAGACAAATGTTATATGGGACAAATACATGAAATATGGTTATGGAATAGAAGAATGGGCCATAATAACTTTGATAATCTAGTGAAAATCAACACTAAACAAGTAGTCATAGACATGCCAAATATCACAAAACCTTCAAGAAATGTCAAGATCAGAAGCATACGAGCAAGATTCAAATCAAAGGAATACTCAATATCAAAGCCATTGGAACTTGTACATATGGACCTTTGTATGCTAACAAGAACATAGAGTTTAAAAGGTGAAAATTACTTCATGTTTCTCATTAATGATGACTCAAGAATGACATGGATTACGTTCTTAATAGATAAATCTAAAGAATTTGATAGGTTTATGTAACCAACAAGGGCTTCACTTGCTTACCAATATCCTATCACGTTAGTTCATATTGTGGGTTTTAAAATTATTAAAAATTGAACCAATAAATTGCAGGTATTGGGGGGATGAGGGGTTTAAGGTGATGTAACACCCCAGTCTTGATCCCATGGCGTTGAATTGCATATGATGTAAATAGTGTTAATAAATCATGGTGTGGTGCTCAAGGCAAAGGCCCCACCATGGATTTAGTGTTTAATGTTTCGGCAATTAAAATCGATGCCGATGGTTTATGTGCTAGCCAAGCACAATATGTTTTGAGACATCATGTAACTTTGCACTTAATAAAAATACCACAACTAGTTATGCGCCACAACATTAAAGAGACGGGGGCATGATTTCATAAGGAATAGGGTGGGGGGGGATTCTAACCCTTGATCCAATTGGGAAAATCCAAATGTCAAAGGGAAAACCCATCAAGCTGTCAACTACCCATTTTGTCTTTTCTACCCAATCATTTAGAAATTGGTTGGGGAAGTTAATGCATGGGGATGGGAAGAGTATGGGAGTCAAATTCGAATTTGGGAAGCCACACATTTTTGGAAAATGTGTTTTGAATTCTTGGGTAAGTAAATACTTGGAAATGCATGCCCAAGCCATTACTCACCCATTCTCATTCACATTTGGGCTCTCTCACGCAGTGGAAGATGGATGAGATCTTTCCATTCACTATTTCCTGCCGTTTTCTTCACTTCTCCATGCCCATAATTCGTTTTCTGTGTGGCTTGGTGAATGGGAAGAAGGGGACCATGATTTTGGGGTTGGAAGAGGTCATTTTTGCCCCTGTGAGTAAGTTGGGAGCTTTCCTCACGCTTTTCTACATTTTCCCTAATTTCTCGAAGCTGGGAAATCCATTTTTGTATTGTTCAATGAATGGGCAAAGGAGACCCACAATTTGGGTGTGTGTGGAGGTCGTTTTGGCCCTTACAATGTCCAATTTTTTTTTGTGAAATCCTATTTCTCTCACAGAGTGTTTTCCCCTAGTTTACTAGTCTGTTTTGGTTGCAAACCCATCGTTTTTGGTTATGCTCAGTGGATGGGAAGATAGATCCATGTTTTGGGTGTCTGGGGAGGTAATTTTTCCCCTGTAAAGCCCAAGGACGTTTCTTGAACATGGAATTGCTCCCCAGGGTTTTTTTCCCCATCTTCCATTTCTGTTTGTGGTTTGTAAACATTTCTTTACAACCTAGAACTTGTATTTTTATGGGAAGGGAATCCCTGTGTTGGCTTGGTTGAGTAAGTCCAAGGCACAACCTGTAAAACCCAATTGTTTATTGGCTTGGCTGGACAGTCTGTGAAGCCCATTTGTGTGTTGGATTGACTGTGGGTGTATGGTCTTGCTGTGTGTAAGCCTATTGTTCCCTAGTTCCTTGTGGAAATCATGGCCAACTCGGGGGTGGCAATGATGCTGAGAGATTGATGAGCACATTGGCCTATGGTTGGGTGGAACGTTGCAACGACATATCTAGGTGCGGGGAAGCTTCTTCTCAAGAAAAGTACTTCTTATATTTAACTCTGTAACTGTATTTGTTTTGTAAATTATCATGAACATGTTGAATGCTTGAATGTGAATGAATGTATTTTCTTCCGCTGTTTAATGAATTATACATCTGCATGTGTGTGTATTTACTTCAATGCATTTTATATTATATGTTATGGGGCTATATTTCCCATTTGATAGAAGCAACAGGGTAGGTCGCGTCCTCTTCATCGTTGGAATGAGGGGTGGGGACGTGACAGTTTAAAGCATTCAAATCCTAGTTTAAAAATGAAACAAATTTTAAAAATCAAGTGTTGAGATCAAACCAAGGAGGTGAATTTATCCCAAATGAATTTGAAGAGTTTTGTGAGCTTCATGGAATAAAGAAATCCATAGTATAATGGAGTGGTATAGAGGAATAATTAAACTATAGAAGATATGGATAGAAAATTGTTGAATGAAGATAAGCTATCAGATAGATTTTGGAGAGAAGCATTTGACATAGAGATCTATATGCTAAATAGAGAGAAAAATGGAGTCAACAATAATAAAATGCTCTGTGAATTATGGAAAGGTATACCAACAACAATCAAGTACTTCAAAGTATTTGGGAGCAACTGATATATAAAGATATATGAAGAGGATTTGGGAAAATTTACCTACATAGTGGATGCAGGTATCTTTCTTGGTTATTCATATAAACGAAAGGCTTACAGATGTTACAATAAAATATTTTGCAAAGTTTTAGAATGTGTGAATGTACAAGTGGATGAAGCAAGGCCCAAAAAGGAGAAATAACAAACAAATGAAATTCTAGAATAGATGAGACACAAATAATAATAATAATAATAATAATAATAATAATAATAACAACAACATTTAGATACAAAGGAATTATCTAAACTTGTACAAAAAAATTGTTTGGAAAATCTAAATCTTGATGATAAAGATGTGGAAGTTCAAAATAGAAGATGACTATCAAGTGCACAAAAACATGTAAAATTCTCCTTACTATCTAAAATAGAGCCTAAGAATTTTATAGAATATATAAAAGATGAGTATTGGATTAATGCTACGGAAGAAGAGCTAAACCAAATCAAGAAGAATAAGACACATGAGCTTGTTCCAAGGCCAAAATATAAGAATGTGATTGGAACCAAGTGGGTTTTTAGGAACAAATCGAATGAAGATGGGCAAGTAATAAGAAATAAAGGAATATTTTTTTTGTAAAGGATATTCTCAAGTTGAAGGTATTTATTTCAAATAATCTTTTTCTCTGGTTGCAAGACTAGAAGCCATTTGGATGCTTTTGTCATTTGTGTGTTTCAAGAACTTAAAATTCTATCAACTGGATGCCAATTCAACCTCTCTCAATGGAAATATAGAGGAATAAGTATACATTGGATATACAAAAGGATTCTTATTATAAAAAAATCAGGATCTTGTGTGCAAATTGATGAAACCACTTTATGAGATAAAGCAATCGGGCCTAGAGCTTGGTATTTAAGATTTGATAAATACTATGCATCAATTTTTTTTGAAAAGGGGAATTGTAGGAAACAATATCTACATCAAGACAAAAAATGAAAACCAATTAATTGTTGTAGTTTATATACATGAAATCAATTTTGTAGGTTGTAAAAACAAAATGTGCCAAGAGTTTGAAAAGGAAATGCAAAATGAATTTGAGATGTCTATGCTTGGTGAACTATCATTATTTCTTGTTTTACAGATTTCTCAATCCAACAAAGGCATATTGATTTCCTAATCCAACTATAACAAGGAAATGTTGGAAAAATTCAGAGTAGAATATTGTGCACCAGTTAGCATACCCACGATCACAAGGTGAAAATTGAGCAAAGTTTACTACAAAAAAACCCTGTGATTAGTGTCCCTTTTTTCTTCCTATTTTGTGTCTAGACCATATTTCAATGTATTTTTCTTCATTTTTTGGACAAGATGACGCAATTTCATGGGTTGGTGCTATTTTAGGTGTTTTTTGTCGTTTTTCTAAATTTAGCACTAAACCTGGCATAAATTGCGTTGGGTTTTGCACCTAGTTTTGTACCAAGTTTTGTCCCTTGTTTTGCACCCATTTTTGCACCTAGTTTATGCATCTACTCTTGTTGTGCCCCCTTTTGCATCCATTGTTTCCTCCACTTTTATGCCCATGTTCTCATCCAATTTTGCATCTTTTTTTACATCCTTTTTTACTTCTTTTTTTTCATCCCTTTTTGCATCCCCTCATGCACCAAGTTTTGCATCAAAGTTTACATCTTTTTTTTAATCTAATTTTGAATCTACTTTTGTTTCACCCACTTTTCATCCACTTTTTCATCCATTTTTTCGTCCACTTTTTCACCCACATTTTTATCCATTTTTGCATCATGTTTTGCATCCATGTTTGCGTCTTTTTTTGCATCTATTATGCATCCACTTTTGTAACGCCTCATTCACACTCATTTTTGCACCTAATTTTTCTTTAGCTTTTGCATCCATGTTTGCATTTTTTTGCGTCCAGGTTTACATTAGTTATTGCATCCCTTTATGCATACACTTTTGCATAGGGTTTGCATTGGGTGTTACTTCTAGTTTTGCATCCACTTTTTCATCCACTTTTACGTCCAATTTTGCATCCATGTTAGCATCCAGTTTTGCGTCTCTTTTTACATCATGTTTTGCATCCACGGTTTCATCCACTTTTGCATCCAATTTTGCATCCACTTTTGTTGCGTCCACTTTTGTGCCTACTTTTGTTGCATCTTTTTTTGTGTCCATGTTTTTATCCACTTTTGCTCTCAGATGTTGAAGATGATAATGAAGATAATAATGATGATATTGATGATGACTATGATGATGATGATGATGTTGTTGATAATGAGGACAATGAGGACAATGACAATGATGATGGAAATTGTGATGATTATGATGACTATAATCGCAATAACGACATTGATGTTGATTATGATGGAAATGAATGAATGACGATGATGGAGATTCCGACAATGACAATGATTATGAATACAATGAGGATGATGAAGTTGATCGTATTAAAAAATAAGTTGTTATTTTTCGCATAGATCGTATGTGTCCTCCATGACCTTTTTCCACTAATCACATATTTTGGGTGGATGATATTTCTTATGCCAAAGGTAATGATGAATAACTGATGACAATGTTGATAGTGATGATGATGATGATGAGGATGATGAAGGCAAGGATAATAATGAAAAATATGATGATGATGACGATGATGATAATGATAATGAAAATTATGATGGTGATGAAAATGATGATGACACTAACAATGAGGGCATGGTGTGGGGAATAAATCCAATGTCTCAGGCCATGTTATTTACTTATGGGGCTCATAGACCATGTTTGATGCTTGATGCTACCAAACATGGCCTGTGTAGAGAATATTTTGCATGAAAAGAAGATGTGGTGCCCATTTAGAGGTTTGTCATACTAGGTTTGGTTTCCATGCATGAATCCACTTTCCAAAGTAAAATCTAAATCCTTACGCCATAATTTTTTTCTTTAGGCCTCGTGGGCCATGCACAAGGCACCATGCTATAATTTTGAGGTTTGGAACACATGAATGTGTATTGGTTAGTGGGCCATTTTTTGGGGACATAAATAATTCACTTAGACCCCATAACTTTCTTATAAGGCTCATGGACCATGATTGTCTTGATGATAATGAATATAGTAATCATCACGATCATGATTGAAATGATGACGATGATGAATATAATAATCATCATGATCATGATGTCAATGATGATGATAATAATTAGCATCATCATCGGTAACATCATCACCATCATTATCATCTAGTTCATCATCATCATCATTGTCATCTAGCTCATCATAATCATCATCATTTAAAGCATATGGGATATGGTTACCATTTAAAGTATGCATAACAAGTGGGATATGGTTATAGTTTAAAGCATGCATAACTTATAAGTATGATTGATCATATTGTAATCTTGGAGATTGTTGAGATATTGGGCTTGTTTACCTTCATCTACACCTTCTTATAAGGCTCATAATTATTCATGTCATTCTCATTGTTATCATCACTATCATTATCATTATCATCATTTTCATCCTCATTATCCTATAATAACATCATCATCATTACCATTGTTGTCATCGTCATCATCATCATCCTCATCATCATCATTATCACCATCATCTTTCATCTCGTCCTATCATAGTCATTGCTATTGTCATAATCATCATCATATAATCACATCATTTTGAGTGCCATCATTGTCATAATCATCAATTCAAGTACATTTAAATTCTTCTTATGTTGGGTTGTCTAGGTACAAATCTAGGCGCATTATATCGGGATGGCACTAAAGTGGACACAAATTGCGTCCACTTTAGCATCCCAAATCAATCACATTCAAATTCTCGTTCTAGGTTGTATAGGTGAAAAAGTAGGCACATTATGTGTCCACTTTAGTGAGAACTATTAGTTAAATCAAAATATTAACCCAAAAAAAATTCTTGGCCAACATATTAAAAGTAGTAATGATATTTATAACTTTCTTGACCAAATCCTATGGAAAGGAGAGGCCATATGTTTATTTTTTTACCTTGACACTCTTATCTTCTTGCAAACCTAGAAGTGGTGTTGAGGGATGATTTAAAACCTGTCATCATTATAATCATTTTCATCATCGTCATCATCAATTATCATCATCATTTCCATATAGGTCTCCATCATCAACATCATTATTGTCATCATCATCATCATCATCATCATTGTGAGACCTTCTCCTTCAGGGGATTGAAAATTTCAACATAAAAGATTACATTGGCACCCTTTATTGTCCTCTATGCAAGAACCCAGTCTCTATTTCTTCACGAACCTACTACAATTGAATCCAAATATCTTACACCCCACCTCTTATCACTTGTTCTATATACCTCTAAATTCAAATTCAACCCTTTTTGAGTTACTTTATTCTTATTGGTCATAGGACACCTACACTTCCCATTGCATTCACAAATTAATGGTTTTTCCTTTGTAATTCCTTGATAGGCTTGCTAATACTACTAGTAATAATTGGATAATATTGTGAGTTGCTTGTAAGTCCTTTAGGGGAATCAATCTCTTCCTATGTATATTCGATACTAGCTAGTTGTGTGTAGATGATAATGTTTAATTTCCTTAGTCTCCATGTGTTGAACCATGGGACCTACCTTATACAAGTAGTCATTTCTTTATACAATGGGATAGTAGTTATTTATTTATAAATATACTTGCTATTAAACCAACATGTATCATGTCTATAAAATCTGTGTCGAAATCATGCATAGACGAGGTTTTAAAGACTCTTTGGCATCCTTTTTCCATTGGATATGCCCTATCAACCACAACACTTTTACTATGATGGTTTGATTTGAAGGCCTAGTCCCATGGATATCATTTTAATCCTTTATGTTTTAGCTCACATACAATAATGGGTTCCATCATTTATCCTTAATTTCATGGTCCCTTCTTATGCTCAACTTCGAAACATCCATTCACTCTATGTTAGTTTGTACTAGTACTTTGATACCACTTTTATTTTTCATGGGATATCTCGTAACTGGAAGTAATTTCCATGATTGATTAATTACCATATGGTTTCTTACATGCTTAACTACAAATAATTCTCGTGTGATGAATATTTGTACATTGTGATGATATCTTTCTAAATATAGCTGAAGACCATGGACATGCACAATTCCTTTTAGCATTATTGTGAGCCTCCATCTTGAGCTTACCTTCAGTGAGCTATCCACATGTCTTAACCTTAACACCACTATGAGCCACATCTATTATATTTTTAGTTACCTAGGGGCAACATTGCTCCATCAAATGTTTTAGATGGAAGAAAAATTCATTTCTATATGTATTTTGTCTTGGCTTCATATGTACCATGTCATAGAGCTATGGTCCTATATTGTAGTTGACTAGACTATTACTTGAGTATAGATATGCTGACCTTGTTTTGAAGAGATTGTGTGCATGTGTGTGTGTGCACATCATGTTTTTTTGTAGGTGGTGTTAAGCCATATATATTGCGACATTACATTTCTATTGTTATATTAGTATTTTCTTAATTGGACGGTTAGGACCTTAACTGTAATTGTATGGTCGATTATAATTATAATTTCTTCCTTTGTCTCCTATGTATATACCAATAAGACCTAGTTTATGGATCATCTCATATTTCCTTGTGCATTTTATACATTGTATATTGACGTTTCCCTCTTGAAGAGGCTTCTTATTCATCTCTTTATTTCATTCTTAAGGTGTTTGGGTACTTTTTCCTTACATTTTTATGCTATTTTTGGGAAATTTAGTGCCTAACAGGTGGCCACTTTTCTCTCTTCAATAAGGTTTATCCTCAATTTAAGCTCTATCTCTTGTAATTAGTATAGAAGCAAAGATGATTTATTTCAATTATAAGGTGCTATCCTAATCTCACACATAAGGGAGAATTTGTTATCATGCCAATTTCTTTTGACTATGACACTTGAGTGCTTATGACAAAAATATCACATCATTCCATAACATAGTTTATAAGCTCATGACCCATGGATGACAAACTAATTAATTAAAGAGGTATGGAGTCAACTCTTAGTTTCCATTATGGTAAAATTGTGCATCCCCTCTTTATATGTGGCACACAATTGTGTAGGAAAACATTTGAGACCCACAATTCCTATTTTTACTTTTTATTTTATGTGAATGCATACCCCAAGGAAATCCATTAGGAACTTCTTCTTATTAGTTGGATGGTACCCAAGGTAAACTAGAATCCAAATAAGCTCAACATGTCACCGATAGTAAATGAACTTGAACAGGAAGGATAGAACTCCTCACGATTGCTTGAACTAGACCCAATTGAGAACTCGTGTAGTTCCTATTACAACAAAAAATCGTAAACTTTGTGGCTCTTTCAATAGTAAGATCACTTTCAAGGTTGGTTTGGTCAAGGACACCCACACCATTCAAAACTACTTCACTTAATTGAGGGGTACATGGCTATTCTCAATGTTCATGCCATAACATGGGCTAAAATTTGATTACAAGCTCCATTTTCCTCACCAATCTACAAATGAGATCTTCATTCCAATAATTTCAATTAATACAAAGTTATGCTGCATATGTTTTGCTAAGGATTTGAATGTTCTCATGCTTCAATCCTTCCTTTGAGATTTGTGGTGGCTATGCTACCAAAATTTACCTTCATTTGACCAATATTTCATGCGGAAATGCTCTCAGAACCATTCCATATTCAAAGAGAGTCCTGGAGAGGATAAAACCCTAAAGAGAGAGTATTGGGTGCCACCTTCATTACTGATAAAGGTGAAATATTCATTTTTGTTTGTGGCTGTTTCAATTAGCAATAGGATAAATAATCCAGTCTCTTTTACGTCAAATGGTTTGCATATTTCTTGACTAGAGTGTGAACTAATTACTTGGAACACTAACATTGTTATAATAAAGTAGTATTCAAGTTTATTTTTTATCATTGGTTTCATGGTGAGGACTTTCTACTTGAATTATTTATCTCTGCTTCCACTGAAAGACCAATTATTCTAGGGGATTCCCCTAAGTTTTACCTCTCATTTCCTCTTAAGTTTTCCATTCATTTAATGCACGCGGATAGTATAAATTGATCCACCTTATTGACACACTGTATTTTTCATCCACCTTAGTTGGTCCAACCCACTAGTGAGTGTCATTTGGTCATTTTGTGCCCCAAATCACACACAACATGAAGTAAAGCATACCCTTCACTTGTCACCACCATCTCATGTCAATAAAAAAACTTGTACATTCATAGAAATTACTATTTGATGTGATTACATGTTAGAAAATATTACATTTATATCATTGATTATGCCATCAACAGCGATTGTGACACACTATATTTTTCATCCACCTTAGTTGGTCCAACCCTCTAGTGAGTGTCATTTGGTCATTTTGTGCCCCAAATCACACACAACATGAAGTAAAGCATACCCTTCACCTGTCACCACCATCTCATGTCAATAAAAAAACTTGTACATTCAGAGCAATTAATATTCGATGTGATTGCATGTTAGAAAATATTACATTTATATCATTGATTATGCCATCAATAGCCATTGTGCTCCCTTTCCATGTCATAATGATACAGAGTGTATTTCATCTCATCCTACTTGCATGGATGTATTCCCAAGAGAACGAACTTATAATCTAAGAAGTACAATTGACACTTTATGGATATGGCCTCCCAAGGTAATTTGGTTTTATCTGATTTAATCCTTATAAGAACCTAGGGTGTGAACTAATTACTTGACTAGAGTGTGAAATTATTATGACACAATTATATGGATTTGCATAGAACAATTGGCATTTAATAACTAAGTTCTTCACATTTCAAGGATTATGTTTTGGTATCTGACTTGATTAAAAAAAATTGAACGACAACGTTGGAATTTGAAAAAAGTTCCATTCGTTAAAAAAGATATTCTCAATCATATAAACAAACATATTTGAAAATTTATTTGGGTTTCTTAACTATCAACCAAATTTATATTTGCCATAGTTAATATACAAAATGGTTGACGACTGAAATTTTGTAGTTGGATTCCAAAACCTAAAACAACCCTAAGGAGGTGGATTTGGAAAATAAAAACATTATTGTTGAATAAGAAGTCCTTTACATTTCAATACTATTTTCAAAGAACCATCTAGGTCATCCACACTATACATGTTTATGATATATGCACAATGGCTATAATATAAAGCTTGAAAGAGAGAAAATTATAGCGTGGGTTTTGCTAAAAGTGTAATGTGGGTTTGAAAAAATTATCACCACGCTTTTCTCAAAGGAAAATCAATGGCAATCGAGTTAAGCACCAAGATCTTGATTTAATGCTTAGACACTCATCATAACCTCAAACGATCCATCTGGTTTTTCTCTAAATCCACAATTTTAAATCACAGAGGAGTCATTGATTATGGGTAAACACAATGTAAGGGAAATGCCTAATGGTAGGGAATAGGAGCTAAAACTGGGAGTTGAAGTTGAGTTGAACCATCAAAACATGGCTCAACCTATCCATCAAGTGTCTATACCCACGATCTATGCCTTGACGATGGATTAGACCACCCATGGCACAATTTTGAACCCTATGTACCTCTGTCCCATTGATAATTCCTACCGCGATGTAATAAATCGGTTCTCGTGTTGTATTACACTTCAATCAGGAATATTTCTATTTCTGCGGATGAGTATGACATCTCCATGGTATTAAAGGACTAGAAATGAGTCATACACATGAATCCTTTGAAGGTCGTGAGTAACCAAAAGTAATGGGAGCTTAGCCATGAGTTCACTGACTTAGGGTTAATGACGGGTGACATTTCCATGTCCTTGACTACAATGTGCCTCATTATGAACATAGATATTTTCATAGGGATTCTCTACAAGGGTTATGAGATATTAAAATAGATTTCCTGGGTCATATTAGACAAAACTCACCACCTGAAGGACGAGAGTGTAGGGTCGTGTGGGAGGAGAGCATGATTTTCCTTCCCCTATCTATCAAAATGTTTTTTCTCTTGGCCACCTTGTCAAATTCCATGGAATAAGCCGAGTGGATCTACAAATTGCATGCTCGGGCCTGCACTATCATCTACACCGGGTTTCATCCATCTCCGCTTCAACATTATGTTTTTTCGGTTGGGGGTTTTGGGTTGTATCTTGTGGTCAAAATTAAAGAGGGGTTTAGAGAGGAAAATGTATTGAAGGCGCATGATTCGTTCCCTAAGAAAATACTCAATGATGGATTGGACTTACTGAGGAATGGATTGTAGGGGAATGACAAAGTTGGTTTAGGAGGAGTATTCAATGATGCAAGATGCAGGCAAGGAAGCGGAGATCAAGGTTGCGACATCTACAAAATTGTGATGGTGAGTCTTTTGTCTAGTTCTCTGTACTTTTTAATTGAGTTCACACCAAAAGACCAAACTGGGGTTTTCTAGAATCTATGTTATGTTAGGTTTTTTTGTTAGTTTAGTTAATAACACTAGCATTGTGTTTTCTTAGCATGATTTAAGATGTGGTTCACAATAAAGGAAACTTAAACCTAGATTCTCCATCATCAAATGGGTTTATCACATCCCTGAAAAGCCAAAATTTTCTAAGTTAATATTAATTTATCTTTATGAAGTTAACACAACACAACTATTTGCAAATTTTGGGGTAAGAAGCAGTGTTAGAAACTGAGTTGAGTCATCTCCAATGTAAGGTGTATTCATATATAAAATCACTTACTTTCCAACCATTTCCATATTTTTTTGTTTCTCGGAGTGCTTGAAAAGTGGACTGTGTTTTTACCATAAATTTGACGATTGCTTGAAAATGTGCATGTTTATTTTGTTATATACATTTCCTTTTCTTGTATTGGTCAAAAAATGATCAACATTGGAATCAGATACATGGTGGACATAAGTTCTTTGGCACTCCTTCGAATTTTTTTACCATAGTTGTTGTTAAATAGTGTTGAAAATAGTATTTTTCTAGAACTTATTGGAATAATAATCCCTTTGTTAGACACATTAGAGTTTGATGTGTTCACATAGCAGATCACGTTCTGAACATTGTCGAATATTTCTTTTTCAAACAATGGGTGGATAGTGGCCTTTGTCTTTATTATAAATCAAGTGATTGCATATTTTTTTTAGGAAAATACACATTATTCATTTTTCTATTTAGTTGTTTTGTTTCACAATTGATATTCACTTTTCTGGCATTGGTTGGAAAATGACCCATAATGGAATCAAATAAATGCTAGGCATAAGTTATGTGGAACTCATCATAAAAATAAGCCCCATGTGAAAACCATAACTCACCCCAAGTTGTACTAATGTTTTGTTTCATGACTATGAATTAAGCTCAGGAGTGAGATCGACTATAAAAGAGAGACCTAAGAAAAATCATATTGTTTTTTTTGGACCCAATTTCATAGCACGCCACTAACATACCTGTAAATTGTTTATAATTCATAACATTTTGTGGTATTTAATGTCATCTATGTAGTTTGTAATATTAGGGAATTATGGAAAGTGTGCAGTATATATTATATAGACATTGTAAACATTTGAAAATTATATTTTTTTGCCCTGAAATTTAGTGTGTGGAGGGTGTAACACCCCGTTTTGACCTGATTTTTTGAACTATCACTGTATGTTGTATTTGTTTATTATTGTGGAACCTTGTCAGTTGATGACACTGTGGACATATGGATTTATTATTTTGCAGAAATTATATATATATATGTGTGTGTGTGTGTGTGTGTGATGTTAATGTTATGAATTATGACCATGTTTTGATTACGTCTCTAACATGAAAAATTTAATAGATAATGGTATGTGGATACTGATTTAAGTTGTGTTCAAGTAAATTATGATGCCAAATTCATGGTGCAAATGATTATATTGTTGTTGTTAGTATTAACATATCATGTATGTACATGTCAACGATTACACAACATTTTGTTATGAGACTAGCCGATAGGTTTAAAAGAGCTAAGGGATAGCTGATCCCTACCAAGTGGAAGTATCTTAATGATATGATTTCCAAAAGATATAGTATGTAAATAAATAATTATTTTATTTATGGTTATTGTTATGATGTGTGGGATGGTGTGGGGTTTTAGGAAACTCAACCACCCAAATTGGTTATTTGATGACAAAAATTGAGTATGAAAGTCGCAACGCAGTGACTATGTCGATGTAGATTTAGTCCCTTGTTCCATTAAGGGGGGTGGATGCATTACCCACCATTTATCCCCAAAACCTAGAGTCATGGGAGGGTTGTGCTACGACACACTCCCCAAGATGTGTGATGATGATTACTAGGTGCATGTTGGGGAATCTTGGTCAATGGAGTCGACATTTCTTCTTACAGGTTCCAATTGGAGTTAGGTCATGTAGTTGACGCTCCAGGGTATTCCAGCAGGGGAAGGATAGGATGTGGAAGTTGGTTGTGAATTATATAGAATGAAGTAGCCAGATAGGAATGGCATGGAAGTTTTAGAAGGGAAACTGATTAACTATGTGTCGAAACCCTTTGCTTGATTCTTGTGTTGTGTTTCATTATATTATTTTGGTGTGATAGCCTATTATGATATGAGGTAATGACTAGACATTTTGAATGTTTGTTAAAGTATGCTTCGACAAATAGTAACTTGTGTGATTATGTGTGATGTTTTGCAAGTACTATTAGTGTACCTACATTATGTATGTAAGCATTAGCTATGTTTACATATCTCGTCTACATATATTCTTGTGCATTTGTATGTCATGTTGTTAAAATTAGGCCTTGATGTTCTCTAATTGTGACTCGTTACATTGCACTTGTTATTTATTAAGTTACGAATTGAAACTAATTCGTCAACATATAATTAAAGGTCTTAGTTGTGATTAAGGTTAATTATTAAATGTGGTCACCACTAAATAAATGTTAATTATTGATTAATTGGACTATTATTAACTTAATTAGTAAATGTTAAAAAAATGTTAATAATGCTAATTGCTATTAATAAGATAATTATTAACTTGAATAATAAATGTCAATTGAGTGTTAATGATGCTTAATTAATGTTACTAAGACTAATATTATACTTGTTATTTATTAAGTTATTAATGAAAGGTCTTAGTTGTGATTAAGGTTAATTATTAAATGTGGTCATCACTAAATAAAGGTTAATTATTGATTAATTGGACTATTATTAATTTAATTAGTAAATGTTTAACAATTGTTAATAATGCTAATTTCTATTAATAAGATAATTATTGACTTGAATTATAAATGTCAATTGTGTGTTAATGATGATTAATTAATGTTACTAAGACTAATATTAACTCATTGATAAGTGTTAAATAAGTATTGATGATATTAATTAAGGTTATTGTAACTAGGTTTGAATGTTGAATGTGGTAAATAGTTCCATGAATGATCATTATGACAGATTATAATTAATTAGGATTAATTGCATGTGGTAATAAATAAATATTAACAAAGAACTTAATCATATTAATTAATGTTTAACTGTTGAATAAGGTAAATAACGTCGTGAATGATCTTTAAAATTTAACTATTAATAAATAAATAAATGAGTCTTAATTATAATTATGTTAGACGATGGAATATAGTAACAATTAAACAAATGCCATTTTGTTATTATTATTATATATGTGAGTGTGTGTGTGTGGAGTTATAATATTGAATAAGTATATTGTAGAGTTATGTTGAAAGAATGATAAAAACCAGCATAGATCCATCTTAAACCTGGATCTAGAAAGCACCGAGAGGGATCCAATTTCTTTAGGTGTAAGTTATTTCTATCTTAAATTTTTAAATGTTCATAAAAAATTACATCTCAAACATTTTGATCCCTTTAGTGTTTGCTAAATCGGGGTTTAACATGGATCTTTTAATTACTTTTCATTTAGTTTTATTATTGGTTTTTTATTATTTGATAAATTAGGCGATATGTTTTTCTTTATATTCTTTTTTGTTTACACTATATAAATATATGCCATCCACAATATAATTTTTTTTATGTCGGTTAACATAATGTTTTATTTTTATTTTTATGTCGGCTAGCATAACGTGACTAACGTGACAGGATCTCCCCCATACTAGGCTGAGAGCACCTCACTTCTCTCGGTGCAATGAAAGGCACTGCAACTTTATTTTTAGTTTTTATTTTAGAATGAAATAATTGAATTGCAAGTAACCATTCGAATCCATGATGTTGAGGGGGAACTAATGGAAACCTGACATGGTGGATGAGAGGGGAGTTGAAGAATTAATTATGGGGGGGCTGATGCACAATCATGGACTCCTTTAAAGACACTTTAGATGCCACATAATACTAGAATAAACATAATACTATGACTTTAGGTGACAATTAGGGGTACTTCCCTAACTTATTTGAAGATGAAGTAAAAAGAGAAAAGATAGGAAATTGAATCACCTTTCATAATATATAGCATTTATGCAGAGAAAATGTGTGTGAATGATTATAAAACTAGTTTCCGTGAAAGTGGGTTTTCAAATTTTCAGCACATCTTAACATATATGTTTGTGCAGGTGCAGTAATATATGAGGTAAATGATGTCAATTTGGGATAAAATATTGCATACATATAAAGGACATATGGGCATAGTGCAACACTGTTTATTCAGAATTTTTCATGAATTATTTTATTATTATTAATTATTGAAGTCACAAAAGCTTGAAATTAAAACCTTATGTGCGGGTGCAACACATTAGGGGCAAAAATTAATGAAATCCTTGATTTCTAAATATAAGATCGTAGAGCTTGATCTCGTCTAGTGCACCATATAGTTTTATTGGGAAATGGCGATGGAAATCAAAAGTTATATAACAAACAATCGATGTATGTATTTTCGAAAACTGACGTGTGTCATTTAGAAAAATAATTATAAATAAATAAAACATAGTTTTGAAGGAAAAACTTACATATTCAGAATCATAAGATCGTACTCTATAATATCCTAGATTTTCATAAAAAAATATTGTGTATGTCATAGCAAAACACGCCATATAAACTGAGCATATTGATAGAGTTCTAAAAGACAAGCAATAGCCTTGGTTTATTTGTCCTAGCGAATAGGTTCGGTAGTACGAAGCTATTTCCGAACCCAATGCCAAACCTTATTCCTGCCAAGTATTTTAATTTTAAAAAATGCATATGCGTTATAGCTTATTCATATCGCATATGCAATATAATGCATATGCGATATGATAAAGCTATAACACATATGCATTTTGTATTAACTAATTTGATTTTGTCCTAATGCATCATTGTTCATCACCCTAATCCTCATCATCACCACCCTCATCCTCATCATCATCATCATCATAATCACCCTCATCCTCATCATCATCATCATATTCATCCTCCTCCTCCTCCTCCTCCTCATCATCATTGTTCATCATCATCACCATCCTCATCGTCATCATCGTCATCATCATCACCATCCTCATCATCCTCATCATCATCATCATCATCATCATCCTCATCCTCATCCTCATCCTAATCCTCCTACTCCTCATCATCACCCTCATCCTCATCATCCTCATCATGGTCATCATCTTCATCATCATCACCCTCATCCTCATCCTCATCATCATAGTCATCATCGTCCAAATCATCACCATCATTGTTCATCATCATCTTCATCGTCACCCTCATCCTCATCATCATCACCATCCTCATCATCATCATCATCATCATCATCACCCTCATCCTCCTCCTCCTCATCATCACCCTTATCCTCCTCATCATCATCATGGTCATCATCATCATCATCATCATAATCATCATCATCCTCATCCTCATCCTCCTCCTCCTCCTCATCACCCTCATCCTCCTCATCATCATCATAGTCATCATCCTCCTCATCATCACCATCAATGTTCATCATCATCTTCATCGTCACCCTCATCCTCATCATCATCATCATCACCCTCATCCTCATCATCCTCATCATCATCATCATCATCGTCATCCTCATCATCATTGTTTATCACCCTCATCCTCATCCTCATCACCATCCTCATCATCCTCATCATCATCATCATCACCCTCATCCTCCTCCTCCTCATCATCACCCTCATCCTCATCATCATCATCATGGTCATCATCATCATCATCATAACCATCATCATCCTCATCCTCATCATAATCATCATCATCATCACCCTCATCCTCATCATCATCATCATAGTCATCATCCTCCTCATCATCACCATCATTGTTCATCATCATCTTCATCGTCACCCTCATCCTCATCCTCATCATCATCACCCTCATCCTCATCATCATCATCATGGTCATCATCATCATCATCATCATCAACATCACCCTCATCCTCATCCTCCTCCTCCTCCTCATCATCCTCATCCTCATCCTCATCATCATCATCATCATGACTCTCATCCTCATCAGCTTCATCATGGTCATCATCATCATCATCATCATCATCATCACCGTCATCCTCATCATCATCATCATAGTCATCCTCCTCCTCCTCATCATCACTCTCATCCTCATCCTCATCATCATCACCCTCATCGTCATCATCATCATCATGGTCATCATCATCATCATCATCATCATCCTCATCATCATCATCATCATCATCACCCTCATCCTCATCATCATTATCATAGTCATCATCTTCATCGTCACCCTCATCCTCATCATCATCATCACCCTCATCCTCATCATCATCATCATCACCCTCATCCTCATCAGCATCATCATGGTCATCATCATCATCATCATCATCTTCATCATCACCCTCCTCCTCCTCCTTCTCCTCCTCCTCATCATCCTCATCCTCATCATCATCATCATCATCATCACCCTCATCCTCATCAGCTTCATCATCACCCTCATCCTCATCATCATCATCACCCTCATCCTCATCAATATCATCATGGTCATCATCATCATCATCATCATCATCATCCTCATCCTCATCCTCATCCTGCTCATCATCATCACCCTCATACTCATCATCATCATCATGGTCATCGTCGTCATCATCACCCTCATCCTCATCCTCATCCTCATCACCATCATCCTCATCCTCATCATCATCATCATCATCATCACCATCATCCTCATCAGCTTCATCATGGTCATCATCATCATCATCATCATCATCATCACCATCATCATCCTCATCCTCATCCTCCTCATCATCATCGTCAACCTCATCATCATCATCACCCTCATCCTCATCCTCATCATCATGGTCATAATCATCATCATCATAATCATTATCATCCTCATCCTCATCCTCATCATCATCATCATCACCCTCATCCTCATCTTCATTATCATAGTCATCATCCTCCTCATCATCACCATCATTGTTCATCATCATCTTCATCGTCACCCTCATCCTCATCATCCTCATGACCCTCATCCTCATCATCATCATCATTACCCTCATCCTCATCATCATCATTATGGTCATCATCATCATCATCATCATCATAAGCATCATCACCCTCATCCTCATCCTCATCCTCATCATCATTGTTCATCAACCTCATCCTCACCATCATCATTATCTTCATCAACACCCTCATCCTCATCATCATCACCATCCTCATCATCATCAATAATCCTCATCCTCATCCTCATCATCATCATCACCCTCATCCTCATCATCATCATCACCCTCATCCTCATCATCATCATCATGGTCATCATCATCATCATCATCATCATCATCACCCTCATCCTCATCATCATCATCATAGTCATCCTCCTCCTCATCATCACCATCATTGTTCATCATCATCTTCATCGTCACCATCATCCTCATCCTCATCATCATCATCATCATCATCATCATCATCATCATCATGGTCATCATCATCATCATCATCATCATCATCATCACCCTCATCCTCATCATCATCATCATAGTCATCATCCTCCTCGTCATCACCATCATTGTTCATCATCATCTTCATCGTCACCCTCATCCTCATCATCATCATCACCCTCATCCTCATCATCCTCATCATCACCCTCATCCTCATCCTCATCCTCATCACCCTCATCCTCATCCTCCTCCTCCTCCTCCTCATCATCCTCATCCTCATAATCATTGTTCATCACCCTCATCCTCACCATCATCATCATCTTCATCGACACCCTCATCCTCATCATCATCACCATCCTCATCATCATCATCATCATCATCATCATAATCCTCATCCTCATCCTCATCCTCATCATCACCCTCATCCTCATCATCATCATCATGGTCATCATCATCATCATCATCATCATCATCATCACCCTCATCCTCATGATCATCATCATAGTCATCATCCTCCTCATCATCACCATCATTGTTCATCATCATCTTCATCGTCACCATCACCATCCTCACCATCATCATCATCATCATCATCATCATCATGGTCATCATCATCATCATCATCATCACCCTCATCCTCATCATCATCATCATAGTCATCATCCCCCTCATCATCACCATCATTGTTCATCATCATCTTCATCGTCACCCTCATCCTCATCATCATCATCACCCTCATTCTCATCATCATCATCATCACCCTCATCCTCATCATCATCATCATGGTCATCATCATCACCCTCATCCTCATCATCATCATCATGGTCATCATCATCATCATCATCATCATCATCACCCTCATCCTCATCCTCATCATCATCATCATCATCATCATCATCATTGTTCATCACCCTCATCCTCACCATCATCATCATCTTCATCGACACCCTCATCCTCATCATCATCACCATCCTCATCATCATCATCATCATAATCCTCATCCTCATCATCATCCTCATCATCATCATCATAGTCATCATCCTCCTCATCATCACCATCATTGTTCATCATCATCTTCATAAGCATATATAAATGTAAATTGCATATATTCAGTGAGCACTAAATCGCATATGCGATATATCCCATATGCACTAAATCGCATATGAGATATATCGCATATGCATTTTGGAGAACATGTAAAAAACCTGCCTGTTCATTAAAAAGATGGAAATCAACATCGCATATGCGATATATCGGAGGTGCGTTATATCGCATATGCGATATGTGTTTTATACAAAATGTTGGGTGGTGTCCTGTGGGCCAGGTTTACTATATAAAAAGACATAATTCGTCTGAACCCACACACAGAGAACTGTTCAACATGCAATTTTTTATCATTACTTACACAATTCCATAGTTTTGTACAGGTTTGGGTGGATTTCAATGGGGAATGTACGTAATAGAGGACGAAAGTCAGCAAGGAAGGTGCTTACACCGGAAGAAGCAGAAAATAAAAAAGAAAAAAAGAGGGAAGATTCAAGAAATTGTTGCCATTCATTACATGAGAAAATAGTTCCCATTCCCCCTCAACAAATACCTGACGTAGAGGCTGAGGAATATAATGCAACATTAAAGGAAGCTGGTTATACAGAAGTTGATATTATTGATCCATTAGTAAACAGACAATCTTGTGAAGAGTTCAATAATTATGTTACTCCCGATGCAAATGTGACTCAGCAACAACCATGTTCAGTGGTTCAATCTCCTAATCGAAGTTGTGAGCCTGTAGTGGATATAAACGTCACTCCAGCATTTCAAACGACAACAAATTTTGCATCAAAACGATTCAAGAGAACCCTAAACGAATACAAGTGGACGAGAGCGGATTGACTTCCATGGAAGGTAAGGTGGCTAAATGCACTATCCTTCGTCATTCTTCTCAAATAATGAAACAATATTTTGATAACAACTCCGAAGCCGGTAAATGCCAATTGTTTTTAGCTTTGCTTAAATCTAGAAATATGGCAACTGTTAGAAGAAATTCAGGCATAACAACAATGAAGAATATCGAATCAAGTAATCACATTGTTAAATCTCTTGCTGCTACATTCACATCGATTGGTAAAAAAACTCGTTCACAAGACTGTAATGTCGCTCATCGTGTATTGGCTGAATCAATTGTATGTAGATCCACAAGACAACGTCGTTTACTTAAATGCACATCACAAATTGTGCTTTTACATCCAAAGACACTTAAAAAATATTCAGTAAGAAGAGACAACCTTGATGTAGAGGGACAAATGGAAACATTATGGGCATTTAGCAGTAGGTTGCCCCGCAAAGGCATGAAGTTAGTCGAAGCAGTGAAGGGCCTAGTGCAAACGTTTTGGCATGATAACACTAGGCCTTCTTCTAACATGAAGGATGTGTTAAAACATTGTAGGGGTTCTAGAAACACTGAACCTCATGTTAAACATTATCTTGACATGACACAAACTCAACTATTCGAGAGGTTTAAAGTTTCCCACGTAGAGCTAAGGCTCGGGCAAAGATCTTTTGAAAAATGCAAGCCTTGGGATGTTAGAATCAATACCATCTGGAACACTTGTTGTTGTAGACACCACATAGATTTTGACCTATATTACCATACATTTGCACATATATATCGTTTTTTGCATCCTAACCATGTGTAGGAATGCTCAAGTACAGTACCGCCAATGTCATCCAGAGATTTCATCCATAGCATAATATGTCCGAGGCAAGATGGGCAGACACATTACTTAAAACATTGTGTAGACATTTCTTGCAACAATTATGGTGGGCTATCATTATGGTCTGATTGCATCCATGAAATTGAAGATCAAGAATTTGGGAATGCAATTGTCGAGAAGCAGAACTATCACTATGAGACATATCAGCTAAATGATGGGAAAGAAAGCAGGAAGATTAAATTGGTGACTTCACAGGTAAATTGTTGAATATTGACAAATTAATATTCATGTACACATTTTTTTATGTGGTTTATTGACATATTAATATTCATGTACCAGGTGCGAGTATGTGATTTTATTCCAAAGTTTCATGGAAAGATCCAACAGTACATTCAACATGTGGATATGGCATGGTGACAAGATGAGCAATTCAGAATATACTGGGACACCTTCCCTCTCGGAACAATACTATCAGTGGTTGACTTTGTGGAAAATTACACCCTACAACCACAAAATGAAATTCAAAGTCAATACTATCACTTAGAGTAGGTGAGCATAATGGTGCATATCACGTATCGACATGGGCAAGATAACAATGAAGAGAAACATGTGATACTGAAAGAAAGTCACTTCTACATAAGTGACGACCATAGCCATGACATCCATTACGTACAACATTGCTTTAAATTATTCTATGGTCACGCGATAGCTATGGATATACCATTTTATCATCATTTCATTTGGTCAGATGGTTGTGCTGGACAGTTCAAGAATGCACGTGTATTTGAATGGTTGTGTTTGTTGCACATAAAATACAAGGTGCCACATGTATGGAACCAGTTTGAAACTGGTCATGGAAAAGGAGAGCATGATGGTGCTAGTGCATGCATCAAAACTGCCCTTCGAAGGGAAGAGATGAAGTTTATAGGTGCTTGCCTTCGATACGCTGCATCTATAGTCCAATGGTGTGCATCTGTCATGGGAGAACAAGAAACAAGGAAACACTTAGTGCGAAGAATATTCTAGGAGGTGACAAATGTGGACCGATCACAAACACATCGGGTGAACACAGTGCATGGAACTTGACAGTTTCATTCAATTAGAAGCTCAGACAACTCGGCCCTACAAATTTGGACAAGATTGAAGGCTTGCTTTTGCAGTTCCTGTAGCATCGGTGAATGGGATGATTGTGAGGATACAAATACCATTGATACATGGGATAGAGTGACACTTAGCACCAATTTCAACAGGGTTAATTAAATAGACCATTTGGAAGATGACCAGACACATATTTCTACAAACTATGATCACATATCGGATCTCATACAAGCAGGTACATGAGTAGTACCTAAATAAGAAAATGCATTTATGTATTGTTTACTCGACCTATGTAGAATTTAATTTATGTAGAAATTAGAAATGCAAGACCTTATTTACAAAATGTATTGTTAACTCGACCTATTTCCTTTCACAGGTCAGATATATGCAGTGGTTGCCCCAAAAAATAATGAATGGGGTTTTGACTATTGGTTGGCACATTGCTTAGAGGGGAAACAAACCATTCTAGAACCTGTTACAGATGATGAAAATATTGAATTCCCAACCGGCTTGATGGTTATAAAAGGGGAGTACTTGAGACTTGCAGCACAACAGAAAAGGAAGGGTGGGTATGTATATCAGGATTATAGACCAGGAGCTATTGTATGCCACTTCACCAACCTAGTAGTTGGTATAAACATCAAGCTGCGTACACTTGGTCACAAAAATAGGTCAGATGTACGATACTTGCTACCTCATATAGAGCAAAAAAGATTGATGGACACCATCAGCACTAGAGATGATCTGGATGGCCTACTTGTATGAGTGCAATTTCAGGTGCATTATTTAACCTTTAAAGTGAATTATGAAGCACAATTTCAATTATTTATCCTTACTTTATTCCTAATGTAATAAACCTGTGATTGACAGACACCATTCACAGACATAATATTATTCAGAGGATACTGGACACTATAAACACGATCGTACAACCTTGGGTGAGTTATCTATAAATCATGTTTGCACATTTTCATTGGGTTCTCTTTTCTTTCTTATGATGTTACTAATGTCTAGCCTTTCGTGTGCCTAGGATACAAACAACATCTACGGCACATTGGAGGTGCCTAGAATGGTGTCTTCAGACGCCACCAAATAGAGTTCGAAAAATAACAAGCTCTCGAGTTGTTGAAATTTACATTTCTTGATGTCTTTAGTTTAATATACATTTAATTACATTTCCATGTACAAATCAGAAACCAACTAGGCTTACATGATCACCAATACTTGCATGCACCAACTAGGCTTTCATGAACACCAATTTGCATGCTCCAACTAGGGTTGACAAGGTATGATATGGAACTAGGGTTCAGTGAGAAATCATGCAAGTTTAGTTATGACCTAATGAGCCATTTTAATACTCCGGGCCACTGGTAGAGACCCCTCTGCAAATATTTCATGTAAGTCTTGTTGTTTTATTTTACCATGTTTTAATCCGACCGTTCATGAAATCAAAAAATGATCTTCTTGGTCAATCCAATTTAGGAATTTTTTTGCAATAGCAATATGGATATGGATATGTTGTTGTTAATAAAAATTTGGTTTATTGTGTGACAGGTACCGTCCAGGAGACGTTAATACTTCAATCACTTTCTTCAACCAGAGGTATTTTATAATCTTTTTTATTATGAAATGGGGATTGTAGGGGGTAGCTGCAGAGTTTTGTAGTTAGAATGCGATTTTCGGTGGAGGGTTCCGGACTTCAGATCCCCTTCCCCTCCCACCAAAATCTGTCTCCCAACCACAAAAATCTCCACATAATCCAAGTATTGTGTTATTCAAAATCCAGCTTCTTGTGTTGCAGGTACCGTCCAAGTAGTGGCAACACTGCAGTTAGTTTCTTCTAGCAGAGGTAGGAATTCACGTTCCTTCTTAATCATTATTTTAACCAGCGATAACCATGATTTTTTGTTAAATAACACATAGCCATACCTACATGAAAGTATTAGTAAAGTTTGCAACTGGGACTCATATATATGTAGCTTCACAATCGAATTCTCTCATTTTTTTTTCTATAAATATTGCATGCATGTTATTATACATGGGTTTGTAATATTATTATTCATGTTTATTTTTTCATATAGATGGTATAATGTTCTTGTCAATATTGAGTTATTTGGCATAGGTTACAAAATTGCAAATAAAATAAAATTTGTGGTAATTGTTATGGTCACTTTATTCAATTATAATTATTAAGTTATAAAACTTGTTTGGAAGACACTGTAATTCTCTTAACATTTCAGAGTTCTGTGGATGTTAATATTTTTAACCAAATTTTCTATATTGACTAAAAAAATTTGCAAAGATCATAGTATTTTATCTGCTGTTATCTTTTGGGGTATATGGAAAGTAAGAAATTGAATATTGATGACATTCCTATGCTGATAATAGGACTGTACACAAATTTTTTGTTGTTGTAGAAGTTAAACAATCTAAATAAAGTTAGGCCCGTGGTGGAGCTTCCTTATCTCATGTTCTTATAAGATGCATATTTGGTTTCTTTCCAAGGTATGAGATGGAACTAGATTTTAGTGAGCAATTTGCAAGTTAAGAGAGGGAACTAGAAACACATGATCACCAATACTTGCATGCACTAACTAGGCATCCATGAACACCAATTTTCATGCTCCAACTAGGGTTGACAAGGTATGAGATGGAACTAGGCTTTAGTGAGAAATTTGCAAGTTAGGAGAGGGAACTAGAAACACATGATCACCAATACTTGCATGCACCAACTAGGCTTTCATGAACACCAATTTGCATGCTCCAACTAGGGTTGACAAGGTATGAGATGGAACTAGGGTTTGGTGAGCAATTTGCAAGTTAGGAGAGGGAACTAGAAACACATGATCACCAATACTTGCATGCATCAACTAGGCTTTCATGAACACGAATTTGCATGCTCCAACTAGGGTTGACAAGGTATGAGATGGAACTAGGGTTTAGTGAGCAATTATGCAAGTTAGGAGAGGGAACTAGAAACACATGATCACTAATACTCGCATGCACCAACTAGGATTTCATGAACACCAATTTGCATGCACCAACTAGGCTTTCATGAACACCAATTTGCATGCACCAACTAGGGTTGACAAGGTATGAGATGGAACTAGGGTTTAGTGAGAAATTTGCAAGTTAAGAGAGGGAACTAGAAACACATGATCACCAATACTTGGATGCACCAACTAGGCTTTCATGAACACCAATTTGCATGCTCCAACTAGGGTTGAAAAGATATGAGATGGAACTAGGGTTTGGTGAGCAATTTGCAAGTTAGGAGAGGGAACTAGAAACACGTGATCACCAATACTTGCATGCACCAACTAGGCTTTCATGAACACCAATTTGCATGCTCCAACTAGGGTTGACAAGGTATGAGATGGAACCAGGGTTTAGTGAGAAATTTGCAAGTTAGGAGAGGGAACTAGAAACACATGATCACCAATACTTGCATGCACCAACTAGGCTTTCATGAACACCAATTTGCATGCTCCAACTAGGGTTGACAAGGTATGAGATGGAACTAGGGTTTGGTGAGCAATCATGCAAGTTAGGAGAGGGAACTAGAAACACATGATCACCAATACTTGCATGCACCAACTAGGCTTTCATGAACACCAATTTGCATGCTCCAACTAGGGTTGACAAGGTATGAGATGGAACTAGGGTTTAGTGAGCAATTTGAAAGTTAGAAGAGGGAACTAGAAACACATGATGACCAATACTTGCATGCACCAACTAGGCTTTCATGAACACCAATTTGCATGTTCCAACTAGGGTTGACAAGGTATGATATGGAACTAGGGTTTGGTGAGCAATCATGCAAGTTAGGAGAGGAAACTAGAAACACATGATCACCAATACTTGCATGCACCAACTAGGATTTCATGAACACCAATTTGCATGTTCCAAATAGGCTTGACAAGGTATGAGATGGAACTAGGGTTTAGTGAGCAATTTGCAAGTTAGGAGAGGGAACTAGAAACACATGGCCATGTACAAATCAGAAACCAACTAGGCTTTCATGAACACCACTTTGCATGCTATCACTAGGATTGACAAATAATGAGATGGAACTAGGGTTTACTTCAACCAATTTAGGGTTTGTAGGGTATGATGTATGTTAGTATGGTATGATGTTAGTATCATAGGGTATTGTAGGGTATTATATGGTATATATTACACATGGATGCATGACTTAGTGCTATGGTAATTGTTAGTATGTTATTGTATGTTAGTATGGTATGATGTTAGTGTCATAGGGTAATGTAGGGTATGTTATTGTGTGTTAGTATGGTATGATGTTAGTGTCATAGGGTAATGTAGGGTATGTTATTGTGTGTTAGTATGGTATGATGTTAGTATCATAGGGTATTGTAGGGTATGATATGGTATATTACACATGCATGCATGAATTCAATGTTATGATGTTAGTGTATGGTATATTACAATGGTATGGTATGTTAGTATGGTATGATGTTAGTTTCATAGGGTATTGTAGGGTATGTTATTGTATGTTAGAATTGTATGATGTTAGTATCATAGGGTATTGTAGGGTATGATATGGTATATATTACACATCCATGCATGACATAGTGTTATGATTGTTAGTGTATGTAATTTAGTTAGTGTATGGTATGGTTATGATGTTAAAAAGTTGATGAGTCATAAATTCTTCCTTTAAGTATTGGAAATTCATAAGTTAGCACACATGTGAACGACACATATCATTATATCACATAGGTGAACCACACATATCATGTTCCAAGATCAAGTCAACCATATATGTATAAATTTGAACCTTTCTTTATATTATATATGTATAGAAATAATGTTACAAAAATTGTCATGCCACATGGCCATAATACAAAATAGTGGATCAAAAAGTACATTTGTGTGTATATGAACAAAATGTTACATATATGTATGCCCCCTATACATTTATTCTAGTTATCCCCCCTTTCGCTGCCACTGCCAATGTCTTTGGTGAAGTCTAGCTTTCTTTTCCAACTGCTCACTGGTGATCCCCATCACTGAACAAGAGGGATAGGTCGCATCAGTGGAGATTGCAGAAAAACCAAATTTTGTAAGTTAATTTACCAACCTTTAAAAATTCTAAGTACATCTGTTCAAATTCCAAAACCAAAATAACATTTTTACTTACTGTACGTGAGTAAGTAATGGTGGGTCGTGGTGCCTCACTAACAATGACCCTGATTGGGTGCTCTTCAAGCACCACTTGCTCACTATCAAGTCACATAAAAAAAAATATATGCCAATGTCAAAAATTTGGGTCTCTTCAAGCACCAAATCAGAGAAATCGATACACAAACGTACAAAGAAAGCGATACATAAACATACCTGCTGGCTCGTCAAAGGTTGGCCACCGATTTGGTGCTCTTCACGCACCAGTGCCTCACTAGGGCCTGCATAAAGTAACATATATGTCAATTTCAGATAAAATAGTGAATCGGAGACATATACACTACATGGACGAAAAATGATGTTACCAAAGAAAGCGAAACATACATGTACTTGGCTGGGGGGAAGAGGTGGGTTGACAACAACCTCGCTTTGGTGCTCTTCAAGCACCACTGTCACAATAGGTTCCTGCATAAAGTAACCTATGTCAGATCGATACAAGTAAAATGATTTTTCCAAAGAAAGCGAAACATAATTAAAAGCATATTTAAAATAATACCTGTGTTTGGGAATCTACCTCTGCATGAGAGGGAATAGGCTGAGATACAATGTACTCATCATGATCACCCTGCATAAAACATGTTGTATCAAAATTAGGATGTATTGAATGTTACAATCTATACTATAAATATGTAAATAAAGTTGACAAATTAACAAGTATAGTTCTTACCCCTATTGGTGAAGAACCAAACCCATATGCAATATTGACAGCCGCATCAATGTTCTCAACATTGATCAGCGGACTATGTGACTTTGGTGTGCCATGGGACACCAGCTGTATATTTGTTCACATAATTTGTTAGATAATTAAATAGAAATAAATTGTGAAACAATTGAAAATTTTGATATGAAACAAAATATAATATGAAAATAATGAGTTTTACTTACAAAGAGAAGTAATCCATCGTCTCGGAAGTCTGAAGCAGGGCCATAGCATATGCTTCCACACAATGTGCAAGGGTGTGGAGTAACACAACACTCTGAATGCTCTGCATCTCCTATGTGATCTGTAGATGGGTCCGCCTTAGAAGTGCCAGCCCCTTGGTCTACATTGCCTTGGACATTAGTCCCATGTTGAAGCAATGTATCTGCCAAGTCAAATAATGCCTCCTGTGTATCCTCAATCACAGGACCCGCAAGAGGATATAGCCGAGGGGGTTTTGGTGTGTGTGGAGGGCATGGCACACGGTTAGGATCCGTCCTGGCCCCTTCCCTATCTTGGGCATCCCATGACCAAACCCTGGAAGCCTAAGAGATCGAAGTTGTTAACATGTTTCCCTAGGATTAATTCTGCATACAACTTCCTAAGGAAATAAAATAGGATCTCCCTATTCCCATGAGGGTCTTCATCGAAGACCATATACCAGCGATCCATCCAATTGGCCTTTATATTTTGTTCAATGTCCCAGTCTATGGAAATGTGTGCTTGACTGGTGGGTGGAACCAATCCGGTGCTAGGGTCTTGGAATAATGAAAATAATTGGTCTTTTGTAATTTTAAGGGCTTTGATGTCTTTATAACTTAATCCATCGGAGTAGTATTGCCTCCTGGATTGTCTGTATGAGCTAATGTTGTATAGAGCTCCTTGGGCTTCAACAATTGTGTTTGTTATTGTCTCTAAAGCATAGGCTAAAGACTCTCTCAAACAATCCCCCCCTCTAATAGATGAGCTAAGGTGCCTCAATGATGCCAAATGCGCAATAATATGTGAGTTTCGATCTTGTTCCCCCTCTGGGTTTGGGTTTGGGTTAGGTTGTGGGTTAGGTTGTTGTGGGTTAGGTTGTAGGTTAGGTTGTGGGTTATTAGAGGGTGGGTTTTCCACATTGTCTTGTTCATTTTTGTTATTTGTTAAGATTTAGACAAAAAAATACAAGTTATTAAATACTTAATCATTCTTTGATTTCATTCAATTTTTTTTATTAACTTTGTTTAAAATAATTATAAAAACTATGAAATTATGGAAAAAAATAAATAATTGAAGAATAATTGAAATGGATAAGAGCATTTACCTGCCATTGAAGCCAATCCAACTCCAACTCGACCTTAAACTCGACCTCCAAAAGCTAAAACACAAATTGCCTCTACATTATTTCGGCCATGCGGTTTTTCACTGCCCTGATCCTCGACTGTACAACTGATATTTGAGGCCTGCGGCCTCTGTTTTTTTTTTTTGAGTTTTCAATATCGTATATGCGATATATCACACTTGTGATATATATCGCATATGCGATATTGTAAATGTGAAATATCACATATGCCCCATCCTTCTTCCTACCTAAATAATTAAATAAAAGAATTAAAATTTAGTAGTCTATAAGTCACTTTAGTGGATTGTAAGTCACTTTATGTAGTCTATAAAATATTTTTGGTAATGTGAAGCATGCAACTAGAAAGTTTATTTTTCTCATTATGTTGGTGTAAACATATTGTTATTGTTCTAAGCATTTACAAACATGGTTTTGGAGCCATAGTTAAGGCCATCCAAACCAATTGAAGGATTAATTTAGTGTGGGAATACAAACAAGATATGGCTAAAATAATGTTATCCAACAAGAATGAACTTGAATAAAGATGAGGAGGTTACTAAAATTTTAGTGAAAATTTATGAGAGACGGGTAACGGCAAATGAACTTGACAAAAATTTACAGGAGGAAATAAGAAAACTAAGTAGTCATATTGTCGATAACAAGTAGAGGATGCAATATATTTATAGCAAAGCTTTGTGGAGGCTTCAATCTTTGTTGATTCCAAGATAGCATGAAATAATAATTATTTCCTTAAGCTTCTTACTTAAATTACTAGAGATTTCCATTAAGAGTGGCATTAACAACACAAATAGAACATGGATATTTGAGTGACACTCCACAACTTGAAAGTTTTGTGAGGCTATGGGAGTCCTTTTTACGTAATGGATGAAGGAATACCCTCTCCGCTTTCATTAGCATGTCGTTGAAGTAGTCACATGTGCAGAGAAATACAAGTGGTGTGATAGAAAAATTAATATTTGAAACATGAACTAGGGCCTTTCGTGTTGGCCATTTATCGTAGGTTATGCTTCTTGTAATAATAGAAGATGAAGAAGATTCAGCTGACGCTATGCAACTTAAACCTTTTGTGAGGCTATGCGACTCCTTTTTAAATGACGATGAAGGAATACTCACTCCAATTTTGGCATTTTCATGGTGTAGTCACACGTATGGCCAAATAGAGATGGTGTGATAGAAAAAGAAATAAATGAAACTTGAACTAGGGTTTTTGTTTGGTTGTTTCTTCTTGGTAAAAAACCTATGTGAAAATACATGTAGAAAGTTACAAATGTCGATAGTTTGTCAAGAAATGGGTTTCCCATCGAGGAGGAATTGGAAACAAATGCAATACATAGGCTTCTTGTGGGGTTTGGTATTGAGGTGATTTTCTTCCAGAAACTACCTCCTTAAGTGCAATTGTTGTTACACAATAGTGTTATTGCTTGGCTGATTATCTTAGAAAAGTGATTCTCGGACGAGCTCCACCATCACCTGTGCTAGAAAAAATGGTAATATTAAAAGAACCTATTGATTAAAATCAAGAAAAAACTCTATTGTCTTAATTATTTTGTACACATAATGTTACCTATTACTTTCCATGCATATACACATAATGTTACCTATTACTTTCTTAAATGCGATATATGCATTTTGTAAATGTTGAGTATCGCATATGTGATATATCACATATGCGATATTTAACATTTACAAAACGCATATGCGATACTTTTTTACGAACCTTAGCCTTGTGTTTGGGCTCAGGTTATTCCAAACGTACCATCAATAACGCATATGCGTTCTTGATTTGCACTTCGGAAGTGCATTTCTGATTTCTTAAGTGGCACTAAAAAGTGGAACCAACTACGTGCAAGCACCTGAGGACAAGGTAGTAATGAAGAGAGGAAGAGTTGGTGAAGAGTAGGATATAGGGGGAGAATGTGCAAGTTTTGGGAAAATGAAGATGGGAGGAAAAATTGAGTAAGAGGAGGTTGTATTTTTCAAAGGAAAAGGGAGATTTTATTGGTTGGATGGATTTTACTTAGGTTTTGGGATTGGGGGTCCAAGAATTGAGTTCTTGTAGCTAGGAATCCAACAAGACTTTCCTGGTTTGCATGGTGGCAGATTGGTTTGGCTGGTTGAGTTTTCTGAAAGAGGGGAGATTGCATGTTGCAAGGATAAGGAACTTAAAGGGACACACTGTTATCTTACATGTATTTTAAATCATTGTTTCAAATTTTTGATTCAAGAGAAAAATGTTTGAATATTCTTCCCAAGTATGCTCTCAATTTGATATATACCTATACCAAGAATTATTTTATTCCTGCTTAGAATTGTTTTTTTACCAGAATGAAACAAAGTAGGCATAAACTAATGTAGAAAGAGGATTTGTTTAAAGGTTAACTTCTTATAAATGAAACTAAGTACCTATACAAGTTCTACACATGGTATGAAATCCATGGTTCCAAATATGGAATTAAAGGGCTTACTACAATTGAAACAATTGAATTAAAACGAACCCAAAACTATAGAAAAAATTTAGAAGAGGAATTAGGTAGTTAAGAATGATCGTGGGAGATAGGAAAACAAATTGATTGTTTGTATGGGTGTTAAAACTCTTCCTTTACTCATGTGTGATAAACATAGTTTACCATGCAACTTGTGTTGTGGCATTGTGATCTAGTTAGCAATTATTGTTAAATAATGTGATTCTGAATTGTTGCCTTTTATGCTTAATTGTGATGGATATGGTCTATGCATTAGAGGTTCATCAGGTTATTATTAGTACACACGCTATGTATGTATTGGCTACACATACATAACTTGTGCACATACACTAGTATTACTAAAATAGATTCATTATTTAAATTACATGATTAATTGTATTATGATTGTTTGTGTTGAGATAATTGGGTTAACTATACATTAAATTATGAATAAAAAGTGTATTATATTTAATGTGCATTTTGCTTAATTAGACGCAATTAATTTTAATATTTATTGGGATTTAGTTGTAAGATATTAATTACAATGTTTGAGAAAGATTGAAGTTATTCATATTAAATTGATTAGATTGTTAGGTAAATGTCAATCAAAAGTAAATGACTCCGATATGGTTGTAATTTCAAGATGAATATTTAATTGTTTTTATTGAAATAGTGCACTTGAAGTTATTCTAATTGATTTATTTATTAAGTAAAATCCAGAGGAATTAAAGGAATGCATGTGGTTGTGAGTTAAAGTGATAATTTTAATTGTTTTAAATCATTTTTAGAAATTGGTGCACTTGAAGTGATTATTTGAATTGTTTTAAATTGTTTATAGAAATTGGTGAAAATCTAATTAAGTTGACTTGACATGTTATCCAAAATGTAAGTGAATGGATATGAGCATGATTATTTAACATTATTTTTGGAGGGTAGTGGAGGACTCCTCTCGAAGAAGGAGATGGTGGGAAGTGCTTAAGAGGGGGAGAAAACATGAATGAAAGGAACTTTTTTGGGGGTATTATTTTGGAAGGACATAATTATTGGAAAATTTGGAAACCATGAGAGGGGATAATGGAAACGAGTGGGAAAGGAATTTGAAGCTGGAACCCATGGGGGAAACCAGAAGGAGATCCAAACTAGAGGGGTCTTGTATCTCAAGAATCTGAAATAGAGGGGTAGTTGGATCTTAAGAATATGGACTAGAGAGGTAGTTGGATCTCAAGACCTGCTTGAGAATGTTGTTGTATATGTGTAGTTTTTTGTTCTTGGGGACTTTGGGCACATATGGCCAAGGAATATGGGTTCCTTGGAGATAGAGAGACGGTGAAGTTGTTCCTAGCTGGCTGGGTTGTAAATCTGTTTGGTGGTTGAATTTCCTATTGTAGGTAAAAACCAGTGATCTACATGGAGATAACATGGACACAATACAAATTTACAGGTATTTTGATGCTATTTCAGTTTGATAATTTTAAAGGAAATTAGATCTTAGATGGTTGAATATATTGTAAGTTGTTTTATACCTGCACTGTTAGCATACAAATTTGTTAGTATATAAATTTATACTGCTAATCATAATGAAGTATACATGAAATGTTGAATTGGTTAGTACCTATAATTGAAAAAAAATCAAACAAAAACACAACATAACATAAATTGTAGTCTAGAAGAGAGAGAAAAACATTGTTTGATGTATTAAATACACGTGTATTAATAAAAAAATTCTAAGGGCCTAGGCAGATCCTTACAGAGGGTGGGTATGCGTTTTATAATTATGATGCAAATGGTACCCCAGTCCCTTGCAATTATTCAATCACAACTACTAATACACAAGCACAAACTAGTGGATCAAACCAAGATCTTAAACCTTTAGAGATCACTAAAACAGGAAATTGTTCTTGCTTCTATAGGCTTCTCTATGGAAGGGAATCCAATTTTTTTAGGTTTACAGGAGTTCATGTGATTTTGTTTCCATGGTTGTATGTTGACTGATATGATTAGGGAAACCTCAAACTACTAATTGTTGGTTACATGGGTCCTTGGTTGAACTGTTACAACCACCCATATTTGTTGTACATGTTTCTCATTAGATTAGAATAATGTGACCCTTTAAAGGGAGGGACGTCTTCCCATCTAGGTTATAAATATCATATCCAAAAAGTGTAAAACTATCCTTCAAATCTTAGAACATGGGACTTATATTCCATAATAGCATGAACATGTTGCATGTTGTTGATTTATCCCTATGAAAAATTCCCTTCAAATATGACATCTCATATTGGAAACCATGGATATGGTACCTCCTTTATGCCATTGTTTGAGAGTGAAAATAAATGCTCTTCTTCAAATGTTGACACAATCTTCATTTCTTCATGCTGGAATAAGGACATGAGAAACCCTAAATTATGACGAAATTATTGTTTTTATCTCTTTTGACTATCAAACATTGATTTTTGACTACAGACATGCCCATACCTAACAATTGGCATGCTTATTGTTGATTCACCATGTTCACAACCTCTTTAACATTACATGTTTTCAAATTTTTTATTTTCAATGCCTTGGATGACTGCATTATGATCATAAGTGTTTTATCATGGAGGTAGGAGACAATTTGGTGCAAATAATTGATTTAAGTTGGACTATCACTACAAGACGGATTGTCACACCTACCAAAAATTTAGAAATTAATTGCTTGCATGTTCAAATTAGGACTAGGTCATCCCTCCTCAAGAGTGGCCACCCATACAAAATGGGTGGTAAGAGGACCAACACAACATAGGATATATTGTTGTTGTGTGATCGACCTCCTCGGGTTTTACTTTGTTTAGTTCAATATTTTGCATAATCGAACTCCTTAAGCTCATCAAGATGCAATATTTACCCAAGTGACTTCTTGGGTGTCTTACTTTAATGAGGATCTGGCCCCACAAATTCCATTTCCAAGGCTTCTATGTATTGAATTCCCATCTCTATGATCTATGATGAATGGTTGAGGAGATATAGTTTATTTTGTTTCCACTATGGTTACTTTTGGTTTCACTATTTTATTTCTTTTACAAAATATGAAGAAAAACACCCAGTTACATAGGTGGTCAAATGTTTTTGATGCAACTTGGGATTCTATCGTGAGTGTTTCTGCACAACCTTCCTCTCACAGTAGTTGGATGTTAGTTGGGAAACCTAGATCTCAATAATATGTACAGATCATTTATGACAAGATATGCCTCTGCACTCCCACTTGTATATTCTTTGGATACACTATTTTAGTCCTACTGGCCCTCATCTTTGTCTTATCTTATTTCTTTATTTTCTCTTTGTATTCCCTCTCCCTTAATGGGCATTTTCTCTTGCTACTTACCAATATACTTTTAGAAGGTCGGATTTCATTTTTCATATTCATTAGGTAGATTGGGAAATGCTTCAAACAACTTGGAATCTTATGCTGAAGCACTTTCAACCAAAAAACTTTTTGTAATGTTTAATAGCTTAGGCCTTGCTTATCTAACATGGATTTGAGGAATTTCAACATTTATGTACTACTATATGACCGATGGATGCTATTTTTCTTATATTCATACTGCAAATTTGCATTCATCTATTATTTGTTATTCTTGAATTTGTAGAGAACATATTATTTTTTGTTCAATATTTTCACCTCATTCTTCAATTCGTGTAAAAATTTCTTTACTTTTGACAATTTTATTTTAGCAGTGTTAGCATTTTTGTTTCCCTTGATGTTGTGCTTGACCACTTTTTAAAATTACATAGATAAAACATGTCCAACAATCTAATAGACAATTGGAGGCTGATTTAGCTTCTCTATCCGTTGATGCTATGATGATCAATTCTGAGAAGTCCACACAACAATGTCTGCATGATATTGCAAGGCAAAGGGAGCAGTTACAACAACTAGATATGGATCTTTTAGCATTGCTTATTACTAAAGTAGAGATGGTGTGAATTGAAAGTGGATTTGATGATCAGGAAAAATAGCATGTTAGCATTGCTGCATACTCTCCAGGTATGTAGATTAGTATTTCCTTTAAAGGGGAAAGTCTAGTGTATCATAAGATATGCTGGATTATCATAAAAAAATATATTGTCATAAAAAAATTGACTTAGAGTAGCGCACGAAAGAACTTGCTAATCTCATCAATAATTTTCCAATCCCATACACCACTTTGTATAAAAAGATTAGAAAATTCTTCTATGCATGTAGCACAAATAATGTCTGTTATGAGAATGCAAGTTTCAGATTTGAAGAAATATTTTTAGCAAAATAAATGCATACTATACATACAATTTCAGCATCTACATTACCTTGAATTTGCATCTAGATCACAAGATTGCATATGAATGTTGCTTTAAAAATTGTGTCTCATTTGCAACATTTTTTAAATGCTATGAATGGTGGCTTGTTTATGTATGCTTCTATGTCTACTCCAAGGGTGGCCTTAGAATCTTATGACACTTGTTAGACATGTTGTGTCCCTGATATTATAATTTACCCATCTACAACATATTTTTTATCATGTCCAAGGCTCTATCATTGTACCTTCCACAATCACCTATTTTCCTTCGAAACCTTTCTTACAAGAATCAGTGAACATATCAAATTATCCTCCACTACAAAACTGGAGAACACTTATATTTCTACCACGTCCTTCTTCTACCCTAGCCTTGAACTTATTAAAATCAATCAAAGCATATGTCTTGTTCTTAAGAAATAAAACCCGTAATGTTTTTGAAAAATCGTGAACAAGGCTGAAAAAAATACCTTGCACTTCATATGAATGTTCTTGTAGGATCACCAATTTTTTAATGTACAAGCTCTAATACGTTGTTGATTCCATGTCATAACTAATTAGTGTTGCATTTATACTGAGCATGTTGTACTTCTCCATTTTTGTCTTTTCAATATCAGGTAAGAAATCAACCATGTCAAAAATCTACCTCGAAGCAAAATATGTGGAAAACACAATTTTCGTATTGTTGATGGAAAAGTATATTGAAATCACCAACTCTGCTATGAACTATTTTCTTCATTCAAAACTCTATTGTTTCCCATCGCATCAATAAAGTAATTTACAACTCTACTATTATAATCATGCCAACAAATTTGAAATGTCTCACTATTCCAGAACTCCACAAAAAATTGAGTTCTATTGACACATAATGAGTTGCCAATCTCATACACCAAATTCCATAAAAAAATTTCTGTTTTGAAAAATTGTTCTATTCCCATGCAAGGAAATAATCCTTGTTATGAAAACACAAATTTCTATTCTAAATAAATATTTAGCAAAAATAAGTGCAAACTTCCTATATACACAATTTGTCTCTACATTGCCTTGAATTTCTACATTTAGATCCTAGGATTTCTTCTAACTGTGCTTTCCTTCTAATTTGTCTCCTTTTAGGCATTGCTTCAGTCTCATGGATTGAAAAATGATCACATATGTTTCTGTTTCTACTTCAAATGCAATCTCAGACTCCTATGACTCCTCTTATATTGGCCATGACTTCAATCTAGCATATTCTTGTGACTTCGGTTACACTAGAAGTGATTTCCATTTCATACTCTTGCAACTCTTGTTATACTAGTTGAGTCTTATGTCTTAGACTCCTACAACTTTGGTTACAGTTCTTTTGGTTTGCATGAGGACTACATTTACCTATGTGAGGGATCAATTCTTCCTATCTCCATGACTATTAAACACACTTTACACTTGTGTGTATATTGCAATGGAAACTTGGTGGGCTTTGTTTCATCCTTCACCTCTGCAAATGGATGTGGGGATTCCCTGAATTGATGTTATCTCCTAAGTGCAACTAAATTATGGCCCTTTTTTTATTGATTTATTGTATATTGGATGGTGTGTACACTCAAACCCCATAGATTATGTGCACTCATCTCTCAAACCACACAAAAGAGTTAAAAGAACCTTATCTCGCATGTGTATCTCTCCGCACTTTCTCTCTCAAAGATGATTTTTCATAAGTTAACACACTTTAGGAGCTTACACATTAATTTTTCTATAAGTTCATGTTTATCTTTGTTTCAAGTGGGATTTCCATTGCTTATTTTCCTAGATTCAGATTTTTTGAGCACTTTGTTTTTCCCTAACTATTTTTCTCCCTAGGTCATTCACCTTCTTTCTCCTCGGTCACATTTCAACCATGTCTTTGATACCATGTCATAAAATCCATACAAATATGTGAACAATAAATGCAAGTCAGAATATAAGTGACAAGGATATATACTTGTTTCATTACCAATATTGTGGATGTCAATACATATACCTGATTTTACCTCCCCCCCCTCCACCCCTCTGTGTACAATATTAATCAAAACCAGGGAGTTGACATTCAATATCCCAAACAAAATTTTTCTACGAAATTCCAAGGAGCAACTTACAATGTAATCAATTGTTCTTTTCAACAAATTTGAGAGCATTAACATGCCATCCAACATCCCACTCTATCATGCTAAAGTATATATGAATAATCCATTCAGTGGTTGGGAAGGAAGAAGACATCCTTTTACACAATTAGGTTCTTCTACCATGGTCACCGGGGGCATAAAATGAAGAAATGGCCACACAGTTCATGCGAGCAATACATTGATATAACAATACAATATGGTACAATACAACAGGGAAAAAAAGTTTGCATGTAAACCTAGTCCAATATGTATATTGCTTGGTATATCAACCCTTTCATTGTGTTTGATTTAGATTAGGATTTTTCCCACACATTTATGTATAAATCAACAAGTGACAGTGAATACAAGAGCCATCTAATTTTTTGACTTTGAGCATATGGAACTCACTATTATGTTTGTATCTTTTGAAGTTTTTATGAATGTTCTTTATTCGATTTTACAACATAGTTGTTTGTTTTAATAGGTTAAAGAAAATAAATGAAGAAATTTATCTAAATCCTTGAATTCAAAACATGAGGAGGGATTCAAATACTTGGATTTCAATCTTGAGGAGCTAAGTAATAATTTGTAATATTTGACCAGTTCCCAGTCTTTATAGAACTTGAGTGAGCATGTTAATAGAAAAAGTTGGAAAGACCAAGATCCAGTATTTATAGCACTTCAATGAGTATGTTACAAGAAAAAGTTGGAGAACCCAAGATGTAGATTGGAGAGAACCCAAGATAACAAAACTAATGACAGATTGGTTCCCCTTCATGATCAGAAGTCCATTGATAATATAATTTCAAATGATGTTGACTTAACCTCTGGGTGTAGACAAGCTCGTGATATAATTACTTCAGTCTTGGGTTGTAAAGATGCAAATGTTTGTTACCGCGACTAGAATATCCACTTTATGAAGCATGATTGGCATATGATGGCATTGAGGCAAGGTATTGTAATTTAAATCCAAAAAGGAATTAGGAAGTTGATTTATATAATCTTGAAACAAGATTAGACATTAACACTGTAGCAATGGTACTTGTCAATCCCAATAATCCTTGTAGTTTTGTTTTCATCCATGAGCATTTAGCTAAGGCAATTTGTACCAATGATATTGTGTGCAATTGTTATTCCTAGACATGCCATTCAGTAGTAGAGATCTCTCTGCATTTTATTGAATACAAGTACCTAGTGAAAATACTTTAATGATATCCTCTTCCTTAATTTGTTTTGTAATATGTGATTACTTTTGGTTTCTTTTATTAAATCCTATTGCAGTCATGGATATTCCTTCCTAAAACATGGGAGTATCTTGCAAATACCAAGATATGTTCCATTGTCCAAATGTCATTTAAAAAGGTTTTTGCATTGTGAATGTTTATAAATATATCATGGTAATGAATGACTCGAGGGGTTACACTGCTGTCTTGCAAAAACAAATGTGTGGTTTAAATACAACCCATAATGCACACAACATTCACCTACATTTCTATAAGTAAAAAAAACACACCATCTCATTATTTGAGATATCCAACATCAAAAAGTATAGAAATTTTATGAATATGATTCAAGCTTAGATGTTCTATAGAAAAATATTTCTTGAAAAAAAATCATCAAGGACCTTTTGGAATGCTCTATATAAAGGGAAAACATATTATCATGATACAAACTAAATTGAGGAATTTGATCTAGGCCTACCTTTGGTTTGAGTTACTTCTACTGTTAACGATTGCTCATTAAAGAGGGAAAATCAAATTGGGCTTATTAACCACTTTAGCAATAGTAGCTCTACCATACACTTAAAAGAAAATTTGAAATTTATTCACACCAGCTTTTGCAAGATGCTTAAAACTGGTATCAACAAACCCATCAACATTTTCACCTTCCTTTATTAGTATTCATTGTGTGGTTAGAAAATTGACAAAAAAAAATTCGAATTTTCATTCCCCTTCTTGACATGGCCCTACTCTTAAGTATTTAGTTTGCCTCTATATTTACAAGAAGTTTCCTTTGTGTATGCTCTAATGATGTTATTTTAGATACAATAGTCTCATTTAGGAACCTACCACCTTCATTGTTGTATATGGAATTAATATTATCCCCATCCTCAATAATCTCATTTAGGAACCTACCACCTTCATTGTTGTATATGAAATTAATATTATCCTCATCCTCAACCAGAGTATTATAATTCCCCTCATTTTCACATAAGCCTAACTAATTGTTGCCTACTTAACCTTTTTCAAATTGGTTGCAAATTGAATAGTTATAGATTCCCCCATATCTCTATTATAAGGGACCCTTTGATCCTTAATTAACAAAATGAAATTCTCCTTAGCTAGCCACCGAGGGTTAAACTTATAGCAATTGGGCACAAAGCTTAGTTATACTAGACATTATCATACTAATCTTAATAACTTTCGTATAATATGCCCTCTTGCGATTAAAGAGATGGATATGCTCACCTTAGAAGCTATCCAATGTTGGTCTTTTAATTTAGTAAAACAAATATTAATATTAAGCATCCCAATGCCATCGATTCTCCTCTATAAAGAATGGTCTTGCTTGGGTTTTTTGAGTGAATATTCTTATTTTAGTTAATAGAGAATCTATAAGTTTCAAGTAAGTCTCGGATATATATATATATTAAAAAAGTATACGCATAGAAAGGTTTATGGATTTCTGCTCTTTTATTTTATTCTATGATAATTAAAGAGAGCATAATTAAGTAAATATTTTTTTTTCAAAGTATGTTTACTATTTTAAGCGTTTATATTATACTAATTAAAAGTAGTATAAGTTAGGAAAATTCTTCTTTTTGTTGTAAAGATCTTTTCTTCTCTCAATTAAGTTTTGAAAAATTGCATTAATGAATTGTATTTTGTAACATCATAATATTGATTTCAATTTTCATTCTTATTTGTATTTATTTTTATTACTACCATTGTGAACCTGCTTTCTTTGTTAAGAAATTCTAGTGTTAATGGTTGCTCATTAAAGAGGGAAAAGAAATTCTAGTGTTAATGGTTGCTAATTAAAGAGGGAAAATCCCATTGGACTCATTTAACTTAAACTTTGTTTTAAAGCCTAGTTTGTTGTGTATCCTGACAAGTTTGTATCGACTTAAGAACTATTGTACATGAGGTCTTCTTACTTCATTTCGGTCTGCACAAGATTGCTTGTGTTATGGATTTTGTCACTTGGCTTGACATGGTTGCCATTTCACTCATTTATTTCAATGCCAAGCCAACTCTTAATACACACACAGATAAAATTGTAGGGCTCCTGCTCATGTATTTGAAGGATATTTAATATCATCCAATTTCAACTGTTATTGTACTAAACTACATTGCAATATATTAAATCTAAATTTCCTAGTGAAGAATTCTATAATTTTCATTTCCTGTTTGTTTAATAGGTGAATATATTTTGCTAATTTGTTTTCAATCAATATTGCACATTCATATTCAATTGTAGCTAGTTAATGTTTTTTATAAAGAACAATTCACATTAGGATCTTTTTGTGTCTTACGACCAAGTCTTGTATTGTTCAACTTGCATAGATTTGTAGGACTATTTATTGTTATATGATGACATGAACAATCCTAAATCCTTCTTAGAATTGCTTCTCATCCACAAAACAAGCCCTTGATTACTGCTTTACCACAAATCTATTCCTAAAATGCAACCATAATTACTTCAAAAGCTTGTTTCAGGTCAAAATAGGTCCATAATCACTCATCTATAGAAGTGGAGATGAGGTCCTTTTCTCTTGTTGTGATGGATCATGGACATGTTTATTTGCTGCTAATATATGCCCAGGTTTTCGATTTAGGGAACCCACATGATTCCTAGAAATTATCGGAGTTGTTTTATTGGCTTCTGCATGATTCATATTTTATGTTCTTTTTCCATGTTTGGCCATATAATATTCTCAACACTCCACATTTAACTTACATGTGTATAAGATGAAATCCATTCGTAAGCATGTAATCATGGATGGATTTTCCCTATACCATATTCTGACATGCTAGCCCTTAATGATGGAAAAAATCGAGAGGGTTGATGATAAGAATGTGGAAGATTCAAATCAATAGATAATGAATATTTGTATATGTTACATATATTGTTGAATTTTCCTACATTATGTTTTAAACTCCAACAAATCAAGAAGAGACATGCTTCGCAGAGATTTTTACAATATTTTTTTAAACATTTTACACTATTCTATAGATCCGCAAAAAGAACCAAAACAATATTATATTCTTGTATATGGAAAAAGCAGCTTACATTTGATATTCCCACTCAATTATGAAACTCTCATGGGCTTGGGAAATCGATTCCAGGAAAACAAAACAAAGTTTAGAGCGATTAAATGTTTTGAATCAATTCAAGTATTTGAAAGGATGGAACATGTAACCTTGTTCACTCAAGATTATTGTAGTTCTCTTGTTTGGGAAGAGCACTACACATTACCACATGATTTATGTTTTGAGCTTGGTCATAATTCTTAAATAATAAAATAAAAATGGTTTTGTTCAAACTTCTTAAATATAAGCATGGTAATATTTAGTAATGAAGTTTGCATATGTATAGAATTTTTGCATATAAACTTAGAATTTCCATTTCAATAACTAGTCATTTATTTACATTTAAATATTGCATATAATTATAATAATCAATAGTAAGTTTGACTAAGTGGAATACATGTATCGATAATGGTGTAGTAAACCCCTTAGTTCTTGCATCTCCTACATGTTTCCTTAGGTCCCCTTAGCAACCAGAAAAAAATGAGTCCACCCAGCCGACTAGCTATTATCTTGATGGACCTAGGAAATCAACATATTTCATAGCCCCCAAGCTCACACTCGATAACCATGATAGCAACTTCTTCTTTGCTTCAATAACACCCATCTATAGTGAGTTTCCAACCTCCACCTTGGAATTGTCCCCCTCCTCCAAGCATCGAGTTGTCCCCCTCCTCGGAATACTTCACTTCAAAATATCAATTCCATCACAGTTCACTCCAAAATAACCCACCCCCCATCTCACCCATAAGTTCTCACCTAAATAACATTTTCCTCCTTCTCAATCCTTCAGGCTTACTCTATTGCCCCCATAAAATCCCACAAAACCCCAAAACATTTATTTCCTTGTTGTTTAAAATTTCAAATCATAATAAAATAATACTTTGTTCCCATTGTGTGGAGTAGTTCAATGCCATTATGGTTAATTAAAACTATTTATTGTACAATATTTACTATTTCTCGTGAAGTTCTCAACTTGGGATCTTCACGAAACTGTGGGTAAAATTAGAAGTCCCACTCACCATTCAAACACTAAATTGATTGAATAAATTAATGATTTCTTAGAGATGAGGTTGACCCTTCAAGTTTTGCAGTGGTGTTATATTTATTTTTTTATTGAATTCAAGATCTAAAAATAACAATATTAATCTAATGAAATCCTAACTTATCCCGCGGGTTTAATTGATTAAATTAATACACCCTTTTAATTTATCACGGAATGATTTAGTCAAATCAAGAATTTATTTAATTAATTCACTTATTATTTTGTTTATTCAACAATGGTTATGCCAAGGGGTTATTTAATTTAGAAAAGATTAGGATCTCCAGGCCTTTGAATTCACTTGTGAAAGAAGGTTGAAGGAGGAAAGAATAATTTAGTATATGCTAATCAAAACATTCATGGAAAATTTGAAAACCAAGAGACAAAATTGGTCAGCATAACATTACATCATGAATAATTAACATGTGCGTAATACAATGATTATACAATAGATAGAATTCAAATATACTAGATCCCGTGCTAACTTAATGTGGGTAAATCACCACTGATACCTCACTAATCTAACTTAGGACAACTAAATCAGTTCACAGTCAGTTAACTTAACAAGGTAGGAAGGAAAAGGCGCCTAACATCCTTAACTCAGTCAAAAGTGGCACTAGGATAACTGGATATGAACTAACTAATGTCCATATGAGGATAAATCAACACATACTAGGGTGAACTGATGGTCGAACTCCCATGATTCAATGTGAGTTCCTAAATTAGAGGGATTGGAATATGGACACCCTAAACTCATGCAAACTGGCGCATCAAGTGGTAGTTGGGACCCATATGAATTCCTCGTGGCACTAGTGAGGTGGAAACATACTCCTAAGCTAGGAAATACCATTTAGACTATGGTGGTCAAGGGAAGATTAATAATTAATCCTAACACCCACCCCCCACCTTAATCCTAACTTGGAAAACTTGGTCCTTGACAACTAAGACCAAAGGCCACCCATACAATCTAATGCAAAAAATAACTGCTCAATAAATCGAGGAAAATGGACAAACCTCATGGGAAATCCCCCCTCAAAATGAATAGTGGAACCAGGATCAAGCTTTCACACCAAGATAAAATTGATTCCTAAGTAAAATACTTGTGTAAAATTTCTCCAACTGCATCTTTGTGGAGCAGCAATGTAGTCTGATGGTCCTTGTGTGCACAAGTTCCTTGGTACAGTGCATGTGGATCTCTCCACCTTCTTCCAATATGATGACATATAAGAGAAGAAATGTTGCTGCTTTTGCATCCAATCTTGCATCTTTCAAACCGCTTTCACAGTATGGAAAATATGAACTTAGGATTCCATGCCCCGAGGTCTTTCATGAGCCCATTCAATGGACTCCTTAGCTTGCATGTCAAGAGAGAATCAATGTACCCCTTAGGATTTTCCATGTATATTTTTCCTTCCAAGTTGTCATGTAGAAAGTTACTTTTGTCTCTTCATTATGGAGGAAGAGTGACATGATCCAATGTCTCATTGTTCTTCAGTGAGAAGAACTATTGATAAGACCTTACCATAGCATAGCATCTCTCTAGGAGTTTGTAACACCTCTTTAGGAGAAGCAGATTTTCTTAACATAGTGCAAGAATCTCATTTTGAAATTGAAATCGTGTTCTCCTCTTGTCACATGAATCTCCAATCATGTCCCTAGTAGCCTTAATAAGCTTTTGAGCTCATTTAGGCCTAGGATTGGCAGTAGGGACTAGATCTGGATTTGGATCTGATTAAACTTCATCTTTAATTCCAAGAACTAATTCAAATTGTTCCTCTTCTTTGGAATTTGAATCTAAAACATTAATGGAAACATTATCATATGAAAAGGGTTTAGGTAGAATGAATTTACCTCCCCTTTTAAATGGTAGTTGCGATTGCACTGAATCTTAGTATAATAGAAAGTGTGATAATTCATATGCCTTGGAGGAATGGTTTTCAACACTTTTCGCTATCACCTTCCCAGTTTAGATATATGAGATCTCCACTGAGTGAGGATCAAATACAAGTCATATTGGTGATCCTGTATGAGTCATCTAATATAAAGACAACAAATTTGTTGCTAAGGGGGGAACATAGAGGACATTCTTGAACAGTCCATGCTCTAATTTTATTGAACCCTTTCCTTTATCTTGGATTTCAGTGTCATCTCCCATGTGAACACTGTTAATAGTTCATATGCTAAGCTAGATATCATTAGTGTTTAATCCAAATTCACAATAGTAGCATATGAATAATCATGGAAAGAAACAAAATCACAAGATAGACATAGTATTTATCCTGGGAAACCCTAAAGGGGAAGAAAACCCAGGAAAAATTCCTCTGTATAAGATGTCTAAGATAAAACCCCAAAACAAGTATTATCCTCCTTGTCGATTTGGCTCTCTCTCTCTCTCTCCCCTATGCGCTACTCAAGTGAGTGAGTCTGTGTTGTAATGAGGAACACAAATCCTCTATTTATACACTTTAAGTCACTTGAAATTTACCCAAACAAATCGGCCCCACTCAAATTCCTGGGATGAATTCACCTAGGAAGACTCAAAACAATATTATATTATATTCATGGAGGTACTATTGAACCGACTTACAATGGAGGCTTTACCTCATGACTCTATGATGACCAATTACAATAATAACATCTCGACCGAGGAATAGTAACATATCCCTTGGGTACATAAGTAAAATACATTCATAATATCCTTTGAAGTTACAATATTTCAACACTCCCTCTTAATGAGAAGGGTATTCTACTGACAACATCATCATTAACTATAGGAGTAAGGAGAGAGAGCATCTTCAACAGTATCAAGGTAATACATCTATACGTCATAGGAAGTTTCAACAATCATCAATAACTGGAACAGTTACTCTTCAATGTCTTCATCTTCTGCAACACACGATCACTTGATTCTTTTGCAGCAACACTTCGATATTTCAATCCTTTGTAGAAACAATTTGATCTTATCGTCAATCCTTTGTAGAAAAACTTTGATCTTCTTGATCCTTTGTAGCAACACTTCGATCTTCTCGATCCTTTGCAGTAGCACTTCGATCTTCTTGATTCTTTGCAGCAACACTTCGATCTTCTTGATCCTTTGTAGCAGCACTTCAATATTCTCGATCCTTTGCAGCAACACTTCGATATTTTTGATCCTTTGCAGTATCACTTTGATCTTCTCGATCCTTTACACCATCACTTCGATCCTCTCAGTTATTTTCCACCATACTACTTGCAAAACACATGATCTCTTTGCGGGATGACCAATCCCTATCAATTTAGGACATAGGTACAAGGATGATGTAATCCTTCATCAACATACTCCCCCTTAATGAGGAGGGTCCATAGTATCGACTAACTGAATAGTCTACAACTAAGTGTAGATCCTTTTTACACGTGAATGAAGGACATGTCGTCCGTAAGGACTCATCGTAGAATATCCACTTGGATCATCTCAAAGGCTATAGAAGTTAAAGTGTTCAAAAAGGAAATACATGCTTACAAAATGAAAGAGCTCATCAACATCTTTCCAGCGATGAGAGGTCCTCGAGATTGAACCTGCGACCTCCTCCATAACTGCCAGCGCTTCTAACCAATGCGCCAAACAAGTGAATCGTGGTATAGAATGGCACCATATTGTTTTAAACTAGCGTGGAGGTTACGCTGTAAAATGGGCGCATGGCCCCATGGCCCGCGACCCAAAACCAAATTATTTGGTCTATTTAAAACCACAATTTGATGCAATAGGTTACAAAGTTTGGATGCATGGTTTTGTAGAAAATTATAGGCAAAATTCCCAAGACAAAGTACAAAACATTTCGTGTTTTTGTCTTTTTGTGCATATTGGCTTTCTCGATTTGCGAGCTAGATGAGGTCTCAGGCGAACAAGGTCAAGTTTATACTCATTTTTCTCGATTTTTCGAGAGGAACACAGTGGTGTAGTCAATTTATATTTCTGAGTGATAGAACTCAGAAGGTTTTCTAGAATACACATTTTGTAAGAATTTGAATATTTTATCTATTGGCCTTCCCATTTGGAAGTGGCCCAGAGACGTAGCCAAGGGGTCTAGTGAACTCTGTTATCAGTTCTTGTCCATTTATGGTTTTCTTACATTTTTATGTATTTATGTGTTTCATGGGTGCTCTTTAAATATGCATTTTAAAGGTTGTTTGTGAGTAATTAACATTTAAAAATTCACATGCAAATAATGGTTATAAAGATCATTGAATAATTTTCAGATCAAGTTGGTATCAGAGCGAGTTTAACCATTGCATTGTGAAGTTTTTATGTTAACAAGATCCAGGCTTCAGCGTGGTGAAGGAGATATTGAAGCATTTGATCCAGAGATTGGATCAAGAAGAAGAAAGAAAATGGAAAATGAATATTATCGATAAGAAGATGAGAAGGCCTTCCGCAAAGCTTTCTATCAGATGACAGATAAAGTTGAAAAGTTGTTTGCAAATTATCAAGAGAGGTTGGAAAAGAAGAAAAGAAAGAAGGAGAAAGAAAAGGATAATGATTTAGGAAAAGGAGAAGACCCTTTTGAACCTTCTTCTCCATCTTCTTCCTTTTCTAAAATTTCTAGTATTGCTTCTTCAAATCCAAAGAAACAACCTAAGAAGGCTAAGTCTGATTTACCTTATTTGAAACTTGATATTAAGTTTGAATTTCCTACATATAATGGTGAAATTAAAGCAGAAAAAACTAGATGATTGGATTAAGTAGATTGAGGTGTATTGCAGGATTCAAAATCTTGTGGATGATCAAGTCAAAATCCAGTTATCTGCTTTTCATGTTGGAGGCACCGCACTCATCTGGTGGGAGAGTAAGACATAGGAAGACCTCCTTACAAAAGGTAAGTTATTTCTTCCTGGTATGAGTTTACTTCAGCGTTAAAGAAGCAATTTTATCCATTAGGCTACATCCAACAAGCCATGATGGATTGGAAAAACTTAAAGCAAGGTAAAGGTTAGAATGTACAAGAGTACACTCAGGAATTCAGAAAGAGAGCTTTGATTTTGGGTATACCTCTTTACACTCAAGAAACTCTTCTTAAGTTTATAGGAGGATTGAATAATTATTTGCATCATACAATACTTATGTTTAATCTGACTAACCTGAACGAGGTATGTATGCAAGCTACACACATCGAGTCAAAAGGGAAGAGTGTTCGTGATTTTTCTTCAGTTGAATCCAGTCAGTCAAAAGAAGGAAAGGAAAAAGGGAAAGGTAAGCATGCAGCTACCATGAAGAGAGGGGATATGAATCTTTCATGTTCGTATTATCAAAGATATGGACATGATGGAAAACATTGTTGGAAGCTACATCCAGAATTGAAACCGAAGTGGTTTAAGGATCGAAAAGGGAAGCAAAAGGCTACGATGATTGTTGAGGACCTTGGATCAGATTCTAAGGATGAAAAAAAGATATCAATCGTAGGTGTGAAAGGTAAAACTATTGTTGGTAAGTATTCTAACATTGATTCTTCATGTGCTTCTACATCTAAAGATCATGATGGCTCTAAAGATAGAAAAACAAATGCACTATTTCATATAAGGGTGATCACTAAAAAGACCAATATCGACACACTCATAGATAGTGGATCTCAAGCTAATCTTATTTCATAAGAAGTAGTTAAGTAGTGGGGATTAATAACTAAACCACACAAGAAATATTATCCACTAGGTTGGGTATGCAAAGATAACAGATTACAAGTAACAAGACAATGTGATCTCAAGTTTGCAATTACATCCAAATTTGTAGATAAAGTTGAATTTGATGTGGTTCCACTAGATATCTATGGAATTGTGCCATATTTATATGATCGAAAGGAAATATTCTATCAAGAACATAATAAATATCATTTTTTTAAGTAAGGAATTGAGTACATAGTACACTCACATTCTTATAAAAATGACAAATCATTGGGAACTACACAACAATTGAAAAGAGTTGTTAATGCAAGTCAGAATTTGGCACTTATGTCTATGCAAGTTAAGGAAGAAAATAATCCTAAGAATGAAGAGAAAGAGTCATTGCATCACAATACACCTATTTTGGTTGATAATGTTCCTATGATAAAGCATAAGCATGATACACCTATTGAATGAATATTTTGTGGAAAAAGGAGTTAATGTACTTAACAATATCTGTGCAGTTTTGATGATTGTCATGTTGAGGCAGATGTACAGGTTCCAAGAATGGACAGATGATACAGGACAAGTGAGACGAACATGTCTTCACTTGATTGCATGATGCTTTCATGTTTTTTGTGGTCAAAAAGCTTCTCAATGGGGAGGTTTGATCCAGGTGGATCATCTCAAAGGTGATAGAAGTTAAAGTCTTCAAAAAGGAAATACATGCTTAAAAAATGAAAGAGCTCGTCAGTAGCTTTCCAGCGATACGAGGTCCACGGGCTTGAATCCACGACCTCCTCCATAATTTCCAGCGCTTCTAACCAATGCGCAAAATAACTGAATCGTGGTAGAGAATGGGACCATATTTTTTTAAACTAGTGTAGAGGCCACATCGTAAAATGGGTGCTTGTCCCCATGGACTGTGACCGAAAACCCACTTATTTGGTCTATTTAAAACCACAATTTGATGCAGCAGGGTACAGAGTTCGGATGCAGGGTTTTCTAGACAAGTACATGCACAGTTCCTGAGACAAAGTACAAATCATTTACTATTTTTGTCTTTTTGTGCAGATTGGTTTTCTCGATTTACGAGCTAGAGGAGGTATCAGGCGAACAAGGTCGAGTTTATACTCATTTTTCTCAATTTTTCGAGAGGAACACAGTGGTGCAGTATGTTTATGTGTCTAAGTGACAAAACTCAGAAGGTTTTCTAGAATACACATTTTCTAAGCATTTGAAGATTTTATCTATCAACCTTCCCATTTGGAAGTGGCTTGGAGACATAGCCAAGGGTTCTAGTGAACTTCGTTATTAGTTCTTGTCCATTTATGGTTTTCTTACATTTTTATGTGTTTATGTGTTTGATGGACGTTCTTTAAATATGCATTTTAAAGGCTGTTTGTGAGTAATTAAGATTTAAAAATTCACATGCAAATAATGGTTATAAAGATCCTTGAATAATTTTCAGATCAGCAGACCATCCTCATCATGTTAGATCTAGGACCAATCCAAGCGAGTGTTATACTACGACATCTATATGTACATGTAGGCATACTCTCCATGCAAGAGTATCATCTGCAACTGCAGATCTCGATCGCACCTAGATGCAGGCCCTCATCGTAGGACATCCTCAACGTGAAATATAGGACCACTCCATGCGAGTGTTATACTACGACATCCGTAAGGACTCATCGTAGGACATCCTCAGTAGTAAATCTAGGACCATTCATGAGAAAATGTTATACTACGACATCCACATATAAATGTAGGTACACTCTCCATGCAAGAGAAATGTCTACAAGAAATATCTCTACCGCACCTAAATGCAGGCCCTCTCATCCGTAATGACTCATCGTAGAGCATCCTCAGCTTCAAATATAGGACCACTCCTAAGCGATTTTTATACTACAATATCCACAAATGAAAGTGGGTACTCTCCATTCAAGAGTAATGTCTGCAGGGGAATCCTTAGTTAGTAAGGATCACTCTCAAGAATAGAGTGTTATTTCCTAGAAGCCCATCCTCAAGAGAGGATATTATCATCCACAAGTGAATGCCAAAACTTGTCAACATCTTCAGGCATACTTGGCCTCTTTCATACTGGAGCTTTACTGTCATCCCATCATCAATGGCAGTCTTATCAGCACTCCCACTTTCTATGGAGGATCCATATCATCAACTTTCTCCCCCTTTGTTCAAGGAGGTTTCATATCTTTGACTTTTTCTTCCTTTTGGAGGATTGTCCATATATTCAAATTATTCCTCCTTTCTGAAGAGAGTCCATATATTCATCATTCCTTATTGCAAGGAAAGTTTGTAGTATCATCATTGTTCCTCCTTGCGATGAAAGTATTTTCTGAATACACCAAACTTGTCATGAAAATATTCAAACTTTACTCGAGATAGAGGCTTGGTTAGCACATCAACACATTCTCTTCGGTACTCACATACTGGAGGTTTATAGCTCCATTTTGTACCATATCCCTTATATAAAAGTAGTGTATTTCTATGTGCTTTGATTTATCATGGAACAAAGGATTCTTTGTCATCTTTATACAACGTCTTTGGTTGTCACAAAGAATCACTATGGTATCCAAATCAATGTCAAATAGACCTAACATTATTTTTCGAAGCCATATCACTTCACAACTAGCAGAGCAAGCTACTATGTACTGTGCTTCAGCTATATTGAGAGCACCATTGGACAGTTTCTTACTAAACCATGAGATCATGGTTGATCCCACGCAATAAAATCCACCTAAGGTGCTCTTTCTGTCTACAACACTTCCTTCCCAATATGAATCCATATATCCATACAATCTGTAGTCATGCCATCTCTAACATATTATAGTCCAAAGTCTATTGTACCTTTTAGGTACCTCATCACATGGTTTGTATCTATCAGGTGAACCTGTCTAGGTTTAACTATATACTGACTTAAGGTGTCCAGAACAAAACATATATATGTCCTTGTATTAGTTAGATACATCAATGACCCAATAATCTGTCTATACTAAGTCATATCCACTAACTCTGATGATTCATCAAATAATAGTTTTAGGCTAGTATCCATGGGTGTTTTAAGATTTCATATGCTAAGACAAATATCATTAGTGTTTAATCCAAATTCATAACAATAACATATGCATAATCAATTAAATAAACACAATCATAAGATAGTCACAGTATTTATCCTGGGAAACCCTCAAGGGGAATAAAACCAAGCAAAACTTCATCTATATAAGATGTGTAAGATAAAACCCCAAAACATGTATTCTCCTCCTTGTTGATTTGTCTCTCTCTCTCCCCTATGGGCTACTCAAGTGAGTGAGTTTGTGTTGTAATGAGGAACACAACTCCTCTATTTATACACTTTAAGTCACTCGAATTTTACCCTAACAAGTCGGACCCACTAAATTGTCTGGTCTGACTTCACCTAGGAAGAAACAAAAAAATACTATATTATATTCACTGGGGTACTATTGACTCGACTTGCAATGGAGGATTTACCTCATGACTCTATGATGACCAATTACAATAATAACATCCTGACGGAGGAATAATAAAATATCAATTGGGGTACATCAATAAAATACATTTAGAATATCCTTTGAAGTTACAATATTTCAACAAATATTTGGACCATCGGTAAGTTTTAATGAAGATAATGATTCTTTGGATGTAACCATGTGATTGGAGGCTCTTGAATTAATGAGGAAGGTATGAGACTTTGAAAATCCATCCTTCAATGCACAACATCTCTAATGATCTTAAGTATTGTCTCTAGAATCATCTTTCTTTGCGCCTTCAGGGAGGGCAATATTGTGTTGTTCAAGGAGTCTTGACATCTGATTTATGATCTTCTTCATACAAAATTTCTCGGTATGGTTTCCTTTCTTATAGTAGGAGCACTTTCCCTTGTCAAACCTTCGATGTTTGTCCTTCTCAGATCCCGAGGCTTCATTTGATGGATCAAAATATTCCTTGTGTTCAAATTCATTGTTCCTCTTATCCTTTCCTTTCTGGTTCCTCCTTTCTTGGACATTCTTTGTCTCCCCAGCTAAGAGATATTGATTTGTGGAGCATTTGAGGGTTCCCATCTATATCAGCTTGTGTTGTTCATGAATAAGAGATTCTGTGAAGGAATCAAGTAATGGAATTCCTCAATTAGGAGTTGTTAGTTTCCCAGAGTGAAAGGTAGATACGGACAATACGAATTCTGGTCCAAGTTTTCTCATAATTGAGAGCACCAATTGCTCATCCTTCTTGTCAATCCCGCATTGCTTGCATTGCATGAAAAGGAATTTGAATTTTGAGAAGAATTGTTGGATAGTTTCAAATTTGTTGGGATGCAGAGAAATCAAACCATTATCTAGAATATGGCCTCTTAGCTCATCCTATTTTCTAAAGAGGGATTCGGGCTTCTCCCATACTTCCTTTGTAGTTTTCAATCCATCAAGATGGAAGAGAAACTCCCTGTATATATGAATGCACATGAATCCAAATGCTTCATCCAACTTGTTCAGATACTTCAACTTATCAAGAGGTTTCTAGGGTTCGACCTCCCTGCCAATGGTAACCTTATACAAACCTTGTTGTGCAACACTATTTGCATATCATCTCTCCAACAAAGATAGTTGAAGGGTGTGAGTATCTTGGGGATCAATACTACTGAATTATCCATCTTACATATTCAAGGAGCAACAAAAATCTTCAAAATTATTCAATTTACCATCAACAACACTTCAATTCGAAGTAAAACCAATTCAATCACTCTCTACTTTGACATGTGCACATTCTCTAGGTGCATCGCACCTGGATAGACTTCTCTAGACAAAATCCATAGGGAGAAAGGCAAGAATACCAGGAATTATGTGGAACCCAATTGCTTCTAGTGTGTCAATGGAAGTTTATGAAGATTGAATTAAGCTTGATTACCTGCTATATTACCATGTTTAATTTAGCAAAGATTAGGATCTTTAGGCTTGTGAATTCACTTGTGAAAAAAGGTCAAAGGAGGAAAGAAGAATTCAATATTCACTGATCAAAACATTCATGGAAAAATTGAACAACCAAGAGACAAAATTGGACAACATAAAATTACATCATGGATCATTAACTTGTGTGTAATACAATGATTATATAGTAGAGAGAATTCGAATATACTAGGTGTGATTCAAATTCACCAACTTGGAATGACTCCAGTGCTAACTTCATGTGGGTAAATCACCATTGAGATCTCACTAATCTAACTCAGGACAACTAAATCAATTCATAATCATTTAACTTAACAAGGTAGGTAGGAAAATGCACCTAACCTCCTTAACTCAGTCAAAAGTGGTGTTAGGATAAGTGAATATAAACTAACTCATGCCCATCTGAGGATAACTCAACACAGACTAGGGTGAACCGATGGTCGAACTTCCATGGCTCAGTGTGGGTTCCTAAATTATAGGGATTGTCCTTTGGAGCTCCTAAACTCATGCAAGCTAGTGAATCAAATGGTAGTTGGGACCCATATGATTTCCCCATGGCACCAATGAGGTGGAAACATACTCCTAAGATAGGAAATAACATTTAGACTATGGTGGTCAAGGGAGGATTATTAATTAGTCCTAACAGGTACCTTATTGTCATTATTAATATTAATTAAATAATAATAATAATAATAACAACAACAACAATAATAATTAAATAATCATAAAATAATAATAGATAGTGAAATAATAACCAAATTTGTAATTATTTTATTAATAACTAAGTTCATTAATAACAACTTAGTACCCTTATATTTATAAACAAATTACCTATGAAGGTTTAAACAATCATGGAAGGAAATTTAAACAATACAGTTATATTATAATGACACTCCACATCGACAATTCTTAATTGACGATCCTTATTCCTCTACCTGTTACCATGATCAATTATAATTAATGAACACTTAATTATTTTTTTAACACATATTTTAATAACTTAACGTTCATTATCTATCTGGGTTCAATGTATAATTGACTTACTCATTCACAACAACTTACACAATGAAAGTATTTGTATAACGATAGCAATGTACATATGCAAGGTGTGCATGTGTGGCCAGTATATGCACATGTCATACATGTACTATAAACATAAATCATATTTCCTACGCATAAACTAACTACTACTAATAATCCTTCATGCAAATAGAACACGTATACATATAGCATAACATTACTAAAATATCGTTGGTTAGTTTATTAGTTAACCTTATAATATTTCATATCATTATTTTTATATTTGCATCAGTTTAATTAATCAAGCACATGAAGGGAACCTACTACCATTAACTTGGTATCAAGGAATCATCAACCCTCAATAGTACTATCTAACAATATCCTCCCATCCTAACCTATGTTTGCATCCTCCCTATCCTTTCTTTGCTAGTAATGATGTGGATGTTGGCTTTACCGACCTGTCCACATATAGATATCAGAGTGATAGCGTCGATTGAACAACGAACCTAACCTATCCTAGAAGGAATACCACCACCATCATCACAACAACATGGGGATCGTGTCTAAGCATGACCCTCCCATGACCCCATGTATTATAGTAACATAGGGTGGGTAATACATCCATCCCTCTCAACATACTGGATCTATACCCTATCGAATAATACTATGTTTCTATCAAGATTATCAACATGTGTCATTGTATCATCAATTTCAATTTCTAAGGTTTACTGCATGAACAAGTTCTTATTCCACATATGATATCAATTACCTGACTATCACATAGCCGCTATGTCTTGTGGGTTAGTATATCGCAAAAAATACATAATCATAAACAATATTTCCATTCGATGATCAACTCATCCTCATAATCATCAGTCATTTTGTAGAAACAAAATACCTCATAGGTAACCCGACATATCATAATTCAACTGATCATATCATAGAAACAATATCCACGTACCACATTACATTTCATCATTGGAAATAAATCAAACACGTAACTATCATCATAAACAAATAATATTTTTTTTATAGTCAACATAGTCTCTGCATAAACATAGTAACATCATAATCATAATGACATCATTAACATAATAATAACATATAATCTGGTCCATCATGTCGTAAATATAGTTTACTTAGTCCAACTAAGTCCAACTGATACTAAGCAAATAAAATGCAGAATGTCTATATTTAAATATATCTAGTCAAAATATGGGGCATTACATACACCCACCCTTCAAGAAACTTCATCCCAAAGTTATTGTCACTCACAATTATCAGAAAAAGCATGATGCAACACATTTATGTCCTCCCTACTAGAATATATTATCTATAATGAGACCACTATACATTAAGTTGATTAGATATGTCAATGCCCGCCCCCCCCACACAAATTTAGTCATTTAGCACATAGCAGGTGTTTTGATACTATAATTGACATTTTGTATAGGAGGTTGGTATTACCTCCTCAAGGTTCCTTCACATTAATGGGGAAGGATTCTAAGAAAATTTTCAACAACCCTTCTATCTGCTATATTATCTCCATGAGATTTCAGTTGATTTGTTAGACCAACAACTCTAGTGTAGAATGATTCTATTGACTCTATGTCTTTCATTAACAAATATTCAAAACATATTCTAAGAATCTACAACTTAGAAGTCTTTACCTTGTCCAAACATTGATAGGAGGTTTCCAATGTGTCCCATGCCTTCTTGGCAGTAATTGTTGTTGTTACTTTTGGGAGTATGCTTTAATGCATGGCTTAGTGTATGTAGAGCAAATCCTTTCCATATTTCTTCCTTTGTTCCCTCAGGGCATCTTTCTCAACTTGCATGATATTATTATATGCTGCTAGATCTGTTGGTTCTGCATAACCACTTTGAATTATCTCCCACACATCTTGTCATCTAAATAAAGCCTTCATTTCCAGAGACCAATATTCATATTTATTTCCCATAAATATTGGAGTTTGCAAATTCGACATGAGTGAACCAGAAGTGGAAGCCATAATAATAATAATTATTTTTATCTTTCCTTAGAAAATTACTTTTCCCTTTTTAAGACAAGGTTTCTTTCTTAAACCCGCGTTCATGGTAGTTGAAAAATTTGAGACGACTAAACTTGAGTTACCGCTCAGTCATAAAATTTTCACGTCGAGACTTCAACCTCTTTTTACTCGTCGGGTAAAACTTGTCTAACTCCAACTAGACAAGTTGAAATTTAAACTTGACCAAAATATTTCAAGAAGTTTTTCAAAAGACTAAATTTGGTCGGACTTTCGACCCCACTCCTTTTACCTCAACAATTCTTACTTGTCGGTTTTACCTTTACCAACTTACTTGTCTTCGACAGCTTTTACTTTGACCTACTTACTCGACATGTTTTACTCCAACTGACTTACTCGACTTAATCACTTTTGGTCGAACTTTTACAAAGGAGATTTCTTAGTATAAAGACTTAAGAAATGAAAAGTGTTTTTTACCGATCGGTAACATGAAGTAAAGCTCGACACAAATATATTGAAATAAAATCACAATATCATATTACCAAATATTAAGTATACTTGTGTCGACCACTATGTGATAAAACCTCAAACTTTTACACAATGAAATGTTTATGGATTCTTTGATCTTTCACGTAAATTGTAAATGTAGACAACATTTACTCAAGTAATTTTGGAAAGAGTGTGTGCCTAAATGAACATGTATTCAACCATAAACTATTGATTTATATAACTTTTCAGGACATAGCAAATAACTATTGCATAAATACAAACTTGGAAATTTACAAGGATGTTTCACCTTTTATAGAGCTTCGGGTCTCATCACTTTCAAAATCATATAGAGCTTGATCTCTTTAACTCTCCACAAAGTGTTTCCTTCTTCTCCAATATTCATATCTCTTTTAATATCTGCTACAAATTTACAAACTTCTTCTTCTTTATATAGACATACTAAATAGCTTCTCTGTTAAGCTACCGACTTAAGCATTAAAGTATGTAAGAACTATCCACCGAGAAAGTTAAGTTCAGAAATTTAATTCAACTGGTTTACATTACAGAGACGTGAACTCCTCAACCTGTTAGTGAGAGTGACAGAGCATGACCATCTACAGAATTCAACTAAGTAGGATAACAAGATAAGAGGATCAACGAGTAATTAATATTCCCTACAAAGAATATCTCACGTGAAATCCGCATCACAGAGAACATTATTATTTGTTATGCCCGCAGACACAAACAAATCACATCACATAGATAATTACAAATGGTTATTCTGTCCAAAGTTAGTCAAACATAATGAATTATTAGAACCCAACTAGGATATTCCAAAGAATGAATTATTATAAAATTCCATAAACATTTAATGGAGCTGGGATAGTCATGGCCGGTAAATGAAAGCAGGCATCATTTCCACCAAGAGGAAAACATAGCCATTCTGGGTGGCGCCACCAAAACTTAAGGTTTATATAATCCATTTTTTTTCAAGCTCCCACTTTGCTCACAAATATTTGGGAATTTTTTACCATTTTTTTATACTAACCTTCAAATGGAACGATATATGCTATAATGTGATTACATTGTCTAGAACCAAACAAATGAAGTGGATGCATGTGAGCTAGAAATTATATGAAAATAAGTAGTGCATTAATTTGTTGTGTGCACTTCTCTCAATGTTTTACTTGTCTTCATATGCGACAACTATCCACACAGTCATTTAGATACAACTCATAAAGTGTCCCTTCCATAATTTCAAGCACCAAGCCTTCTGACAATTGCGTTGAATGCAATTGTGTTGAATGCCAGTGGGAGTGGTTGGATGGCGATCAATATTCAACCTATTGCATAGAATTTAATGTGAATGCAGCAAGAATGCTAACCCTTGGATCTTAAACCGTTTTCATCCAAGGGTTAGCATGCCTGCTACAGTCGCATTGAATGCTCTACACTAGGATGAGTATTTTTCGTCGTAGTTGGATTGTTGATAGTTTGGATGGAAAGCCAAGTAATTGTTTATTATAATTTAGTACCTAATTCCATATAGCATGCCATTCATACCGTATGGATAATATATTGATTTTCCAAATGATTTAATCAATATTAGGGCACATAAACAAAATTGGGCAGTAATTACTCGCTTTTCACATAAAGAAAGCAATAATTAATTTTCTAACACAACCTAGCTGGATATTCTCATGTCTCGCTTGGAGGTCACATGACTAATGAATGGACCTTCGTCTCAGAGTCTCCCCTGCAAAAGTTGCTTTCACCTAATGCGTTTTATCCCCACCAACCTTGAAAAGACTTCCAACTTACACCCTCAAGGTATTTAACATCATTGGACTGATAATTAAAAGGGTTAACTAAATTAAAAAAAAATATTATTTTACATATAGTAAACAAGATGTTATTAGAAAACTATATGCAAAGTACAAATTTTCAAACCACATTCTTTAACTTTATCTTTAATCTAAGTGCTCTAATCGAAGTGCCATAATTTATCCTGGCTTGCATGAATTAAAATGACTAAGTACAAATTTTCAAACCACATTCTTTAACTTTCTCTTTAATCGAAGTGCTCTAATCAAAGTGCCATAATTTATCCTAGCTTTCATGAATTAAAATGATGAACGGAGATCCCATTAATTACTTTAGGATATAGTTCATGGACCATTTCATGAGGCTAGGCTCACATGGAGGCCAGGTGCCCTTATCCACCACACATTGAAAAAAAACAATAAGACGAGGGTAACCCACAGTCGTCTCCTTATTTTCTTTCCATTTTTTTTCTTAACTCAGTCGAGCTCTGTAACTCAAGATCATCTTTATTGTCACTTGATTGACTCCAACAGATTCTGCTTGACAAGCTTGTTGGAGATCCTTATCTAAGGTCTTCTCTTATCCCTAAGTATTTTACTCTTCGCAGTTTTAAAATTTTCGTTAATTCATCAATTTTATTTATGGTTTTTTGAGTTTTAGGGTTCCTCCATTTTACCATAGTGTATATGCCTCAAAATTTATCTATTTATTTTTCTTTTCTTTGGAGTGTCATTTTCTAGGCGCTCCACTCCATTTCTCCACCTTCACGTGGTCCACCATGTGAGAGGTCAGTTTGTGAGTAGCCATGGCCATATGCATCCTCGGAATTTCATTTCACCCTAATTTAGATAATTTTTTTATAGGGCGATTCAACCACAACAAGATTTGAACTTGAAATTCAATGAGAAAATCTAACATAATCTGACGAGATATGGAGGAAAATGTCTACACTTTAAAGAACCTCGTAATTTTAGGCTTTCTTTGGCAACAAATGGAATCAATCCATATGCAGAGAAGATATCTATTTACTCGATGTGGCCTATTTTTGTTATCACAAATAACATTCCTCCACGGTTGTCAATAAAGAGGGAGCATATAATGTTGTCAATGATTATTCTAGGTATGTGTCTACAACAATTTTTTTTAATATAGTGGCATCTCATTTGTCGTATTTTGTTGCATAATGTCATATTTTTTTATTTTATTGTTATGTATTATTTATATATCTTAATGGTTGTAATAATTATATATTTTATATGTTCAAATCAATCAGGTAAGTACCAAGTTAAATAAATGAATGTATATATCGAGCCTCTTATTGATGAACTACTACACTATGGAATGACATCACTATGTATGATGTATCTAGACCAATACGACAAAGATAATTTCAATTCCATGCAATATTTGTATGGACAGTACATGTTTCCCCATGGTTAACCCATTTTTGTGATATGTAATTATAACATCGAATTTAATAGTATTTAATTTTATGAAGTTTATATATTATGCATGCATGTTTTTTTTAAATAATCTATTCATTTTATATAATTATAATTAAGAATGTTAATCCATTGACTCTTTATGTAGGTCTTCAAACAAAGAGAAAATTTGCATGTCCAGTTTGTGATCCTAAGATCTAATCTCGACATTCAATTTTTTTACGAAATGAGGTGTTTGATGAGTATAGACACTTTCTCTCTAAGAATCATAGGTATCAAACTACCAATAAACATCTATTCAATGGGAAGCAAGAGTCTGCATTAAAACTGTAGAGAATGACACCTGAGCTATGGAAGTTGCAATATAAGAGAAATCGTTAAGGTACGTACAAATCAAATAATCTATCTATCATCATATATGACATGTTTTGAATATTTTTAATTATGTGTTGTTTACTGTAATTGACATTGATTTCTGTAAATTATTTATAAATTATGATTCACGATGATCGTCATAATCATGAAGGAATTAATGGGATTCCCTGAGGAATGAAAAAATATCCTAAACAATTTAGTAGGTTTCCATACTATGAGAACTTACAAATTGCTCATCTATTTTATACAATGCATATCCGAAAGAATGTGGCTAAAGCATGATGGCGAATATTGGATCTAAGGAGCGATAAAGAAAAAATTGTCAAAATTTGCAATGAAAGATTCCATTCAATTACATAGAAATAGAGACAAAATTAATATAAACTCACTTCCATGGTTGTTAATGGAGAAACACAACAATTTTGTAAGAGGTCATACGAAAAATTAAATTTCCCACCGTATTTTGTTCGAATAAGAACAATATAATAACCAAGAAAGACGATTTTGCGGGGGAGAAAACACATGATTGACATGTCTTCATCAAGGTAATTATTATATATATATTTCTATATTTTGTTACTCTCGTGCATATTTTTGGTATTTTTTGTCTACTTTTTGAAAAAAATCATGAAACATTTTTTATATTTTTACAGTATGTTCTACCTTTATCTCTCTTTGACAAATTCGACAACAATTCCAAACAAGTGAGATATGATCTCGGAAAATACATGAGTTACGTAGCGATATTTTCCATGCATAAAGTGCTTGTTTAATTCTTTGTAGAACTTATATTTGATATTTATTTTTACATTTGTTCTATAAAATAATGTTTTTTTGTTAAATATCGTGATTTGTTTGCATCACTTGCAGATGGTTTTCATCTAAAGAAATCCATAAAGAAGATATAAAGTATTGGAGGAGATAAATTACATGTTTGATGTGTGAAATGAAAAATCATATACCTTCGACATTTTTTCAATGCACAAGAACACTACCTCATACAACAAGTTGATGATATTGAATTGTGTGGACCTATACACTCAAGGTCCACGTGGATGGTTGAGAGGCACTTTAAATTTTTGAAAGGTTTGGTTAGACAATGAGCACAAACTAAGGGTTCTATGGTGGATGGATAGATGGTATACCAGAACATGATGCATATTAGTGAATACCTTCCTAATTAACATCAAAGCTCAATTTAGGTCTTATTTGTGACCTAAACTCCAATAACAATTTTTAAGGGGAGTACCTCGCTACGAAAGGTAGATCAAGGAAGGTGAAAGGTAATTATTAGATAGTGGAGATTAATTATAGTAAATTTGACTGTTGAGTTTTATGTATATATCATACCTGTTTCATTTTTAATATTCAATATGCATAAAATAAAAGTGTATACGTGCATGTTAAGTGAATATACACTTTTACATAATTGTAATTTTACTTTCATGAAGCAGTTGGTAGTGAGTGGGATGCACTTAATTTATACATAGAAAACAATCTTGGTTGGATCAAGGTATGGATTGAACGATGTGAACAATTTGGTCATGGAATATCATGGGAAGGTGTGGCTTCATTGGTTAAAGTATCTCATCACAATGGAGATACGAATCTTACAAAAAGGGAAATTGATTTAGCATATGGTTTAAAAGGTAAGCAAGCAAGCATATTAATTAGCCATACTATTTTTTTTTCAAATATATTGACGTAGACATTCATTTCCTTCCCTGCAGATCATAAACATGGACTTAATCATAATTAATTCATGATGTAACATTTATGTGTGTGGCTTGTTACAGGTAAAACTCCATAAGGCTATGTGGTGCAATGGTCATAAATTTCGCAAAAGAAAGTTTGATGAAATGAAGAAAACTTCTTATTGTGGGATAAATATAGTCTTTTAGGTGACAAATGTTTCCTCTAGAAGTGACAGATATCAATAACTCTCATAAAATCGATACTATTGGTATTTGGAAGATATTATTCAATGTGATTTTAACTCCTTCAAATTAGTTCTGTTCATTATCAAATGATATAGGTTACGATTGAATTAACATGATATCGATATAACTATTATTGAACATGATAATGGATTTATGATGGTTAATAAAAGGTTGTTTGAGCCAGGAACATATCCCTATGTTATTCCAATCCAATGTGAACATGCATTTTACTCTGAGATTCCAGGTAAAGGGGGTTGGTCATTTGTCGTGAGACACGATCCAAGGGGAAGGCCAGTAAAGTATAATGTGGAGGAAGATAATGAAGAGGGTCTTGAAAAAGAAGACGATGTTGAGGATTATCAACATGAGTTAAAGCATCATGTTCTAGAGGAATATGACGAAGAATTAGTTGAATCAAATGATGTAGCAGACAATGTCTATGAAGACGATATCGACGATGACATGATGATCGAAACTAACATCAATGGCGATGATGATATGACCAATCCTTACAATGTTGAATATGGATTGGATGATACAGATGATGACATCCATTGAATTGTATGAGGTATGCCTTAATATATATGCTAGGTATTTGAAGTTTTTTTGTCATTTTCTTGTATGTTGGCATATGCGCCTATAAGAGACATTGCTTCTTAAGTATGTGAAAATCACATGAATACATTTTTTTTTGTACATAAATTTTGTTGAGTTATGGGGATTTGAGAGTGACATGGGGGGGGGGGTTCAGATGAGATTTCACCTTCACGTGGNTAGAAAATATTAAATTATTCTAGAAACAAACCGAAGGTCGGTGATGCAATGCTCTTGTTGTCATTTCCATCATCATCCTCATCCTCATCCTCCTCATCGTCGTCGTCATCCTCATCATCATCATCATCATCATCATCGTCCTCATCATCATCATCATCGTCGTCGTCCTCATCATCATCCTCATCCTCATTGTCATTTTCAATGTCATGATCATGATCATGATCATTATCGTCATCATCATTATCATCATTGTCGTCGTCATCATCATCATCATTATTTTCATCGTCATTATCGCCATCATTACCATCACCATCATCATCATCATTATCATCATCGTCAACATCATCGTTGCCATCATCATCACCATCATCATCATCATTGTCATCATCATCATCCTCATCCTCATTGTCATTATCGTCATCATCATCATCACCATTATCATCATCAACATCATTATCGTCATCATTATCGTCATCATTATCGTCATAATCATCATCATAATCATCGTTGTCATCATCATCATCTTCATTGCCATCATCAACGTCATCAACATCATCATCATCATTATTTTCATCATCATTGTCGTCATCATCATCATCATAATTATCATCATTGTTGTCATCATTATCATCATCATTATTTTTACTTATGTTAAAAAATTATGAAAAAATTATTCAATATAAGTTTTTATCATATTGTGGTAGTAAAGTTACAAAAAAAAATTATTTGTATCATATTGTAATAGTGAAATTAAAAAAAAAAAAGTATTTGTAATATTTGTATTGTATTGTGATAGTGAAGTTACCAAAAAAAAGTATAATATTTGGTATATTATTGAATATACTATTATTATAGCTTGATTATAGTTTTAGTTATATATTAAGAATTTATTATTTAAATTGTTAAATAATAAATTTTACTTTTATTTTAAAAATTAAAATTTAATATTAACATTGTGTAAATCTTAAAAAATAAAAAATTATAATATATGTGAGAATTTGATCTACAATTGGATCTAGGAGTGCAAGATACCTTCACAATTCGAATTACTTGCAAAACCAACAAAAAAGCTTGAAAGAGGAACAAAATTTACATACACATGTGAACAGAAAGTGGATATTATTGAACTATCTAACATATGAATATGTTTCAAATAGGTATTTATTACATCTGAAACAATTCGTGAGGCTTAGGAAGTGAAATTTGAGTGTACATGTGAAGTGGCCAAAATTGACCTCAATCCCCCCTAGGTGGACTAGACAAGCTACAACTTAGCCCAAACGGCCACGAATTGTGGCGTGGACGTTGCTGAAGTTTGTTGGGGAAATAATGACTCCATGGCATGCATGGGTGAGCAAGTAGAGGTGTGTGGGAGGCTTTAGGTGACAACAAATGCTCCTAGGAGAGCAAAAACAGACAAAAATACACATTAGTGCCCCCTAGTCAAACCCATATCACCCAAATCAAAGATGTAGAACCCAAGGAATTAATGAGGGAGAACATGTGCTATGTTGAATGAACTAGAGTGTTGGTGCATGTTTGAAAGGTCTAGAAATAACTAGTTCACCTCCTAGATCAAATTCCCTAACTCTAAACCATAGCAATTTAATGCTAAGTAGTAAATGAAATTGAATAAGGTTATAAACTAAGGTACTAAGGATTGGATTACTGTTATAAAATCCCCCCTTAACCATGACTTAGTACAATTCATCAAAATATTATTGGAGGCATTGGAAACAAAGGCTCAAGTCACCTCATTACAAACATAAAAAAAAATTCTCCATGTAAAGCAAGGAAAAGAGGAAAACCTCATGGGAACAAAACCTCTCCTAAAAAAAGGACATGGGGATGAAATATAAAAATGAATGGCTACCATCACCATCCATCACTCACTCCAAGAAAATATATCAAGTAAGTGAATATATTCTCTGTAAAACTCTTGGTGAATATATTAGCAGTTTGCTCGGTGGATGGGCAATACTGCAATGAAATCACCCGATCATGCACTAAGCCCCAAATGTAGTGCATATGAATTTATATGTGCTTGGTCCTTTTCCTCTAACCTGGATCTGTATATATATTGATTTCACTTTGATTGCCATACCAAATAACAGTGGGTGAATCAAGTGTAATGCCAAGCTCCCGAAGAATGCCTTGCAGCAAAACACATTGTGTTGTTGCATTCACTGCTCCCCTATATTCGGCCTCAACTGAAGAAAGAGAATTAGTGTTTTGTTTCTTACTTGACCAAAAAATTGGACCATCAACAAGCATGAAAACAAAACCTGCAGTGGAATTTCTTTCATTGGGATCTCCAGCCCAATCTGAATTAGAAAATCCTACTAGCTCTAGTGGAGAACTAGCTGCATAGTGTACCCATAAATGCCTCATACCTTGAACATACTAAAGGATACTCTTTGTTTCCTTCCAATGGATCTCATGTATCTACTACATATATATTTCTACAACACTAACAACCTATTCCAAATCAGGTATTCTATGTGTAAGATATAGCAAAATACCAACTAGATGCATGTACAATGAGCAATCTACCAAAGGAGAGTCATCAAATTCACTTAGTTTTATGCCAGAAAGAAATGGGCACTTGGCTGCCTTAAAATCAACCATATTGAACTTTATTAGCAGGTCTGAAGCATACTTATTTTGGGTGATCATGATGCCTCTTTCAGACTGCTCAATTTCCAATCCTAGAAATTGTTTTAGCAATCATAGATCAACCATTGCAAACTCACTATGTAGAGATGCTTTAATTGATCCAATTTATTTGGTGCAGCTCCCTGTAATTAAGAGGTCATCTACATATAGTACAATAACCTAAAATACATCATCATTTTTCTGCAAATACACATTAGTATCAGACTTGCATCGAATGAAACCAATTGTGAGAAAAAAACTATCCATTTTGGTATACCAAGCCCTTCGGGCTTGCTTGAGGCCATATAGTGATTTATTTAGCTTGCAAACAAGTGAAGGATCCTCTTGGAAAAATTTAGGTTGCTGCAAGTATATCTCTTCATGTATCTCACCATTTAATAATTCACTTTTGACATCCATATGTTGAACCTCCCAACCTTTACTAGCAACAATGGCTAAGACTAGCATGATTGAATCCATCTTTGCAACCGATGCAAATGTCTGGGAATAGTCAACTCCTTGGAATTGAGAGAAGCCCTTGGAAACTAATATGGCCTTGTATTTAATATCATAACTATATTCAAAAACATTGGTTCTAAATACCCACTTACATTGCACAAACTTCCTCTTGGGAGGAAAGGGAACCAATTCCCATGTTTTATTCACTTGTAGGGAATTGAATTCCTCTTGCATGGATGATTTCCACCTTGGATCATGAAAAGATTCCTGATATGACTATGGATCATATCCAATCATCAAGTAATAGTGCTCAACAAGAGCAATTTCTCTTGCATAAGAAGCATTGTGAAATTCGGATCTTGTTTTCCTAGGATCAAGAGGATTTACTGCTAGATCCCTAGAAGCTTGTATTGTTTTCTCATCCCACTTGGGTCTTGAAGGTGATTCATGTACATAAATGGAATATTCAGCCATGTCATTATCAGAATTATAAAAAAAAATTAGAGTTAGAATCATCACTTACATCATCATGGTGTTGGGGAGAAGAGCATTCCCCTGGTGCAATCTCAAAATATGGTATTGGTTCCTCTTCGAATTACACACTCCTCTAAATAAAAGTATTGCATGTGGATGGATAAAAGAGTTTATAACCCTTTGTGTATTCACCATATCCAACAATTATACATTCTTTACTCTGTGGCTGCAATGCCTCCCTATTTTTTGATGGAATTCGATCCCATGCCCTTGAGCCAAAAAAAATGAAATTTGAGGTATTTGGCTTGTGGCCAAACCAAGCCTCGTAGGGGATTTTTCCTTTGACTAATTTATGGAATTCCTTGTTTTGAATATAAGTAGCACAATTAATGGCTTCATCCCATATCTTAGGACTTAGATCCTTGGCCTTAATCATGCATGTAGCGATTTCTTTGAGAGCCCTATTTTTCCACTCTGCCACACCATTTTGTTGTGGTGTGTAGGGGACCGAATGTTTCATTTGAATGCCACATTCCTCACATAGGTGTTGCAAATTTTTATTGACATATTCTTTCCCATTTTCAGTTCTTAGGATCTTAACCTTGTTCTCACTTTGGTTCTCAACTAGGGCCTTCCAAATCTTCAAGGTCTCAAAGACTTAGGATTTTAACTTAAGGAAGTACACCCAACAGAACCTCGAATAATCATCTATGATGCTGAGAACATACCTTGATACTCCAAAGTATGGAGTGGGAATAGGGAAAATAAAGTCTTAATGTATCAATCCAAGTGTTTATGTTTCTCTCCTTTCCTTCCCATTCTCATTGCTGCGCTTTGGAAGCTTTCCCACCACATAACCAATGCAAGCACCATTTGAATATTTGATAGGTGGAAGACCCTCCACCATGCCATCCTTGTTCATTGCTTGAAGGTACTTGTAATTCATGAGGCCAAACCTCTCATGCCATAGCTTGGAGGTCTCATTTCTATGAGACAATAGCTATTGTCCTATGGAATTTGGAAGAAATTTGGAGAAATTACACATTCTAGATTGGTGATCTGCATATCGTAATGCCACAACTTTTTTGGAGGATACTTCTGCTATCTCTACCAAATATGGAGTAAATTTTTCTCTCTTGGATTCTCTTGTATGTGTCATCTAATACAATGACAACAAATTTGCTGCCAAATTTGGTACATAGAAGACATCACTGAAATATCCATGGTGAAGGTCGATCCTCCCAACTCCTTTGGCTTGGATCTCAAAGTCATCTCCGATTCAAACAATTGGGCCACTATTTGAATGCATCTGAAGAGCTCTCTGGTGGAAGCCATATGTCTAGATTCCCCTGAGTCAATGATGAAGGTGGAGGGATCTGCAGAACCTGCTACCAAGGCATGGAATTTATCATTGTTGTTAAAAGTTGAGCTGCCATCCATCTTCCTTGCGCTATCTAGGATAGGGATGTTGTTTTTCTCCAACAACAATGCCATCTAATCAATGGTTTTCTTCATGCAAGAAATTTCAGGATGCCATCCCTTATGGAAATAAGTGCCTTTGATTTTCTCCTTTCCCTTCTTGTCCTTATACTTAGGAGGATTTGAACCCCCAACAGTGGTTTTGGGTTTCTCTGACAACTTCGAATCTCTTTCCTTCTTCTTACCTTTGGAGGCATTCAAAAAACCCATGGCCAAATATTGATCTCTGCTCATTTTGATGGTTCCCATTTGAACTAGCTTGTCCTGCTCGTGGGTGAGGGACTCCATGAATATTTCTAGTGTTGGCATTTTCCAATTTCAAATGGTGATTTTTCCAAAATGGAAGGTGCTAACAAACACTGAGAATTCAAGGCCTAACTTCGAAAGGATTGACAGTATTAGTCGGTTCTCCTTCTTCTCGATTCCATATTGCTTGAGTTGAAGTACTAGAGACTTAAAATTCATGAATAACTCCTAGATGGTGTCAAAATGCGTCGGGATCATGCTGATGAGCTCATTTTCAGGATGATGTCCCCTCAATTCATCATTTTTCCCAAAGAGAGATTCGAGTTGCTTCCATACTTCATTTAAGGTTGTCAAATTGACTACATGAAATAGGAGATCTCTTTAAATTCTTAGACATAGCTGCCCAAAATCTTCGTCAGTTCTATTGAAGTATTTTGACTTCTCTACTGCATAGTTTGGCTCTACCTCTGTCCCCATGGTTACCATGTAGAGACCCTTGGCCTTAGTTGTATGACCATATCTTCTTTTCATTTGAATTAATTTAATGGATTCAGCAAGACGTGGCTTTTCTCCATCCTTTCTTGTGTTGGTGGTGAGAATTTGTTGAAAGTACTTGCAAGAAACACTCAAATCTATCCGAAAAATATCTCAATTTGCAGCTCAAACACTCAATAATGATATGGAACTCCAATAATCTCTGATACCATGTGATAATTTGATCTAAATATGGATCTAGGAATGCAAGATACCCTCACAATTCGAATTACTTGCAAAACCAGTAAAAAAGCCTGAAAGAGGAACAAAATTTACATACACATGTGAACAAAAAGTGGATATTATTAAACTGTATAACATATGAACGTGTTTATAATATGTATATATACATATGGAACAATTCATGAGTCTTAGGAAGACAAATCTGAGTGTACATGTGAAATGGCCAAAATTGACTGCAATCCCCCCTAGGTGGACTAGGCAAGCTCCAACTCAGCCCAAACGGTAACAAATCATGGTGTGGACATTATTCAAGTGTGTTGGGAAAATCATGTCTCCATGGGATTCATGGGTGACAAAGTAGGGGTGTGTGGGAGTCTCTAGGTGACAATAAATGCTCCTAGGAGAGCCAAAATGGAAAAAAATACACATTAGCCCCCTAGTCAAACACATATCACCCAAATCAAGGATGTCGCACCCCAAGGAATTAATGAGGGTGCACATGTTCTAGGTTTACTAAACTAGAGCATTGGTGCATGTGTGAAAGTTATAGAAATAACCAGTTCACCTCATAGATCAAATTCCCTAAGTCTAAACCATAGCAATTTATTGCTAAGTACCAAATGAAATTGAATAAGGTTATAAAACAAGGTACTAAGGATTGGATTACTATTCTAACAATATATATTTGATTATTTAATCAATTTGTATTTTACACTAATGTCTAATATAATTTAATTTGGATAATATAACTTAATTTTGCTATTATATGTAAAATACTAAACCAAAACAACAAAGTGAAAATGATATTATAAATTCAACCTACTTAGATCACAACATAATCTATTTGAAATCAACCTACCTCCATGTGAGGATGTTTCCAAGCTACCTAAAGACCTTCAACACTCCATCATCATTGTCATCATCCTCATTATCATATTCATCATTGTCGTCGTCATCCCCATGGTTGTCTTCTTCATCATTGTCATCATCCTCATTGTCACCATCCTCATTGTCATCACGATCCTCATCTCATCGTCATCATATTCATCATCATCATTGTCATCGTCGTCATCATCATCCTCATCCTCATAGTCATTATCATCATCCTCATCCTCATCCTCATCCTCATCCTCATTGTTATTATCGTCATCATCATCGTCACCATCATCATCATCACCATCATCGTCATCATCATCATCATCATCCTCATTATCGTCATCATCATCATCATCATCATCATCATCCTCATTTTCATGATCATGATGATCATCATCATCCTCATACTTATACTCATCCTCATTGTCATTATCATCATCATCATCATCATCATCATCCTCATCATCGTCTTCATTATAGCCATCATCATCCCCATCGTTGTCGTCTTCATCATCCCCATAGTTTTCGTCTTCATAATTGTCACCAATATCCTAATCACCACCATCCTCATTGTCATCATGATCCTCATCCTCATCGTCATCATAATCATCATCATCATCATCATCGTCATCATCATCCTCATCCTCATAGTCATTGTCATCATCATCATCATCCATATCCTCATTCTCATTGTCATTATTTCCATCATCATCGTCATCATTATCATCATCATCATTACTGTCATCATCATCATCATCATCATCCTCATTTTCATGACCATCATCGCCATCATCATCATTCTCATCCTCATCATCATCAGCATCGTCATCATCATTATCATCGTCATTGCCATAATTATCATTATCATTATTTTTACTTGTGTATTTTCATTTATAATTGTTTAAAAATATTTATAAAAAACTATTCTATATAAGTTTTGTATCATATTATGATAGTATATTAGCATTAGCATTATGTATTAGTGTATATATTAAGCATTCATATTAGTTTATATATTAATCATTTAGTATTATAGTTTGATTGAATATACCGATGTTTACCATTTCATAGTTATAGCTAATTGGTTGGAGCTCACATTTCACATTTCACGGTTGTCGTTACAACTCACTGGTTGGATTTCATGGTTCACATTTCATGGTTGGAGCTCACGGTTCACATTTCACAGTTGGAGCTCACAGTTCACATTCCACTGTTGCAACTCATTGGTTGGAGCTTACTGTTCACATTTAATGGTTGGAGCTCATGGTTCACATTTCATGGTCAGATCCCAAGGGTTACAGCTCACAATTCACATTTCACGATTGCAACTCACTGGTTGGGGCTCATGGTTCACATTTCACGGTTGCATCTCACTGGTTGGAACTCATGGTTCACATTTCATGGTTGAAGTTGCAGGTCAATGATTGGATTTCACGGTTCACATTTCATGTTTGGAGCTCGTGGTTCACATTTCATGGTTGGAGCTCACAGTTCCCATTTCACGTTTAGAGCTCAAAGGTTGGAGCTCACGGTTCACATTTCATGGTTGGAGTTCATTGTTCATGGTTCACGTCTCATGGATAAATAGGTAAGAATTAGGATCCCATAGATAATAAAAATTGGATCAATTTGTAATGCACCTTCTATCAATAGAACCTAGGGTTTTCAATTTGCGGTGAAAGCCCTAGTTTGTTTGAATTTACGGTGAAATCCCTAGTTTTTTTGAATCTATGGTGAAATCCCTAGTTTTTGGATCATAGTGTTCACGGTTCTATCAGACACTGGTTTGATACCATATATTAAACATCCATTTAATTTTAAAATTATACATTAAAATTAGTAAGCCGAAGAAAAAATTAAAAATTATGAAGAAATTTACCCTTCCCAGTCCTCAAGTCTGCTAAATAGCCTTTAGGCTGCCCCCACTTGGCTTTCCTAACATTCATCTACCCTTGGTATTCACCTTAGGGTTGTGGCTTTGTTTCTTTCCCCTTCTATCAAGTATTGAGGCTACCCTTAAAATGAAATTCTCCCATTTCACCCTTAAGGGCTTCCCTTATAGTGGCAACCCTCCATTTTTGCATCTTGTTGTATTTACATCCTCTTGCATTTTCTATACTATGAATATATACACTAATGTTTGAGTTCTAATTTTTTTTTTCAGCTGCTAATAACTACATGAAAATTCGTTTCAGACCTAAAACATTGGCACACTAGCTATTTTGTCATATATACTATTTCAAATACTTCATTTCAGACTTTATTATACACATAGTTTGCATGTAATATATGCATGTATGGTGAGTGGTTACCATTGTAATAAGTGGTAGAGATCTAATGATATTCCATTAACATCATATTATCACTTACCATTTTCTCATGTTTCTATAGCTTAAGATGACATGTTGATATGCTATTGTTAGTACTACTTTTGATGTATTTTTAACTTCAAAAGATATTCTGATGTATATTATCATTTTATGTTGTTGTACCCCCATTGGGGATGTGTTTACCCCCTTGCAAGATGTCGTAATTGTGTCTATACATTGAGGTACAACCTCCGTTGTAAGTCGAGGCAATAGTCCCCAGTGTAACATCATGTAATGTGTATTTGGAGTCTCTCTAGGAGAATTCGACCCTGCTAGGGAAGACAAGTGGGCCCAAGTCTTATGTTTGGTTAGACACTTAAAAGGTATAAATAGGGAGGCACTCTCCCTCATTTATACACACCTCACACTCTCAAGTTCGCATGAGAGAGAAAGGGAGACAAAGGGAGGAGAGATAGATAGCTATTGAATACTTCTTATTACTGCTTTTGATAATCTTATTATTCTGAGGAAATTTGTGGGGTTTTCTCCTTTATGGTTTCCCCAGTGAAAACATTTGTGTATTATGTATCTCTTATATCTTATGCATCCAGATGTACTTGTTATTCTTTTAGACAAAGATCCCAATCAAGCTAATAAGATCTAGAAAAACTAACATGGTATCAGAGCCTCTCTGAAAGATGACACTGTTCAGTTGCGGAAACTAGGGATTCCTAGTTCAAAGTGTTCTCTCCAAAGATCATCAAGAAAAGAGGGATATGATAACTCACCTCAGTAGGGAGCATCTTTTGGTGGAAGCAGTTTCAGAATTGAATAAGTTTCATTTTTTACCTTGTCACTAGTGTCGGGAGGAACTAGGGCATCAAGTTTGCGAGGCTTCCCACCTCATTTTTCAGAAAGTGACCTTGCTAAGCAAATTGCCTAAAGGAGGCACATATTTTCTCTCTACACGATTCCTGAACTCCAAGTTTGGAAAATTAGGGTTTCTCTGAAAAACCCTAGGTCATCCAGTTCTGGAACCAGGTTAGACACCACAAGTTTGTAAGATCTAAATCTTTTCTATTTCCATTTGAGGTTCTCATTTGAAAATTTGACTCATCATACTTAGCTTGAGGTCAAGCTTGGAGGGGCTGATAAATTTCGAGCATGGAAGTACAAAATCTCCCCAATCCTTTAAGAGAATGATTTGTATTAGCACATCAATGGAGAAGTTCCAGAACCAGAGGGAGATGATGCTAAGGCTGGTCATAAGAAAAGCATGGCTAAGGCTAAGAGAATCATTGCATATTCTATTAAGGGTTAGCTCATCCCCCATGTGTCTTCATTCAAGACACCGAAAGAATTGTATGATGCTTTGGAAAAGATGTTCGAAGGAAAGAACATCAACCAAAAGATGACTTTGAGGAACCAATTGAAGAATGTGAAGATACATAACTCCAAGACTATAAAGTCTTACTTCACAAGGGTTGCTCAAATCAAAGAACAACTTGAAGTGATTGAATAAAATGTCGAAGAAGGATAAATTGTAATGACTACCTTGAATGGTCTCCCTAGATCATGAGACTCATTTATTCAAGGAATTTGTGCAAGAAGGAAGCTAATCTCTTTCAACAAACTTTGAGAAGAATGTGCACAAGAAGAAGCTAGAATTGTGACAAGATAAGAAAAGATGGGAGCAACTGACAATCAAGCTCTCACATTTTACACCACGAATAAATTCAAGAAGAAGGATAACTTTCATCACAACAAGAATAAGGACAAGAAAAAAAAGAATACCAAAAGAGATACTTCAAATGTTCGATGCTATACCTGTGATGAAAAGGGACACTTTGCAAGAGATTGTCCCATCAGGAAAATAAGTCACCATGCTCATGTTGCTGAAGATGATGAACCAACAAAAAAAAGATTAGGATGAGAGAAGGATGATCCAAATGAAGAGTATATGCTGATCTTAGCACTTACCAACACTATCTCACACGAAAGCAATGATTGGCTTGTGGATAGTGGAGCTTCTAAACATATGACGGGATACAAGGAATAATTCGTTAATATGTTTGAACATGACTTGAAACTTGGGGATGACTATCAATAGACCATAAAAGGGAGTGGAAAACCTTCATATAAGATTGAATACGAGAATCATTTGAAGATGAAGGATCTGCTACATGTTCCAGGATTGAAGAAGAATCTTCTCTCCATTTTTGCACTAGATGCAAAAGGGATTAGGGTTTTTTTTTCTATGGCCAAGTTCAGATGTGTCCCAGAGGAAATACAATAGATGATGCAATAATGATTTGAGAAAAAGACAAAGTATTGTACAAGTTGAAGGGACAACCTAAAGAAGCACTGGTTCATCAGTCGATTGAACCAAGTGAACTATGGAATAAAAAGATTGCAGATGTGCACTACAGAGCACTACCGATGAAAATAAAACCAGTCTCAGGACTATCAAAGATCCAGGCAAAGCATCGAGGCATTTGAAAAGGATGTGCACAAGGAAAGAATGTGAAGAAGATATTCCCTAGCAGTGAAAGCAAGGCCAAAGGAATACTGGATATAGTACACTTGAATGTATGTGGACCTATGTCCTCTATTTCATTAAGCAGGTATGTGTACTATGTTTCCTTTATAGATGATTTCTTACGTAAGACTTGGATATATTTCATGAAAGGGAAAAGTGAAGTTTTCAGTAAGCTCGAGTATAAAGCCTTAGTCGAGAACCAAACTGATAGGAATATCAAGGATCTACGGTCAGATAATGGTGAAGAGTTCACTTCGAAAGAATTCGAGGAACTCTGCAGAGAGTCCGGGATTAAGAGGGAGTCAATCACTCCATACAATCCTCAACAGAATGGGGTTGCAGAATGAAAGAACTGAACCATCATGGATGCAACAAATGTTATGCTGCATGATCAGGATCTTCCTATGCACCTTTGGGAGGAGGCAACAAGAACAACCGTGTATGTACAGAACCATACTCCTCATCGATTACTTGACAATAAGACTCATGAAGAGGATTTTTTAGGAGAGAAACTAGAAGTCAACCATCTGAGATATTTGGTGGCCCAGTGTCCATACATATTCCAAAGGAGAAAATGACCAAGATAGATCTTTTGGGAGGAAGGGTATATTCATAGGATACAATGATAATTCAAAGACCTACCAAATATACTTCCCAGGATTCAAGAAGATCGACATCAGTAGAGATGTACAACATTTGATGAAGACTCGAAATAATTCTGATCCAGGACGACACCCATTCAGGAGGTTGAGGAACCTGAAGAGACGAGAGGCTGAGATATGGAAATTGAAGAAGAAATTCTAGAGAACCATGAATATCATGATATGACAGAACCATGAGAGCAAATAGATACATTCCTTGAGAAGGACTCCCATAAGAGGAAACCAACATGGGAACGAGAGATCATATGAGAAGCTGAAAGGTATGGAGCTCTAGAGGGAATTCATAAAAAGAGAAAAAGGGAAAATCCCTAGAATAGCTATGTGGCTCTACTGTGCAACATCATTAACAGAGAACCTTCCACCTATGAAGAGGCTACATAAAATAAAGAATGGAAGGATGCGATGATTGAGGCCCTATCAGCTGATCATGAAGAATGATGTCTCGGAGATAGTTTCAAGATTGGGAAATAACTCTATCATGACTTTGAAGTAGATCTACAAGATCAAGCATGTTGCAGATGGAAGCATCGAGAAATATAAGGAGATATTTGTAGCATGGGGATTCTCACAGAAATAAGGCATATACTACGAAGATACATTTGCACCTGTGGCAAGGTACACTTCCATTAGGACCATACTTGCTTTGGAAATAGTTGTGAAATGGAAAATACACTAGATGGATGTCAAGAAAACTTTCTTGAATGGTGTAGTTGAGGAGGAAGTGTACATGGGACAAAGACTAGGATTTGAGACACATGATAAGAAGACCCATGTGTGCAAATTGAAGAAGGCTTTACATGGATTGAAACAAGAATCGAGGACATGGTATGACAAGATGAATAGCTTCTCGAGGAGAAGCTGATGAGGAAGCAGAGTCAGAAAGAAAAGGTAAGAGGATCTATAGGAAATGAAAAACAAGAGAAGGGTGAAGCTAGCAGTTCAAACCAGCAAGTACAACCTGACAGAAATAGTGAGAATAGAGGTTGAAGGAATACTTCAAGAGGAATAGGCAAAGGAAGAGGTGGACTAGTGAGGTGTTACAGATGTGGAAAGATAGGTCACATGTAATGGGACTGTCCAAAAAATGTTTCCAGACAGAGAGGAGCACAAGTAGTGCAATTTGAACCTGAAGCTCCAAAGGAATTAGAGGTGGCTGAGAATTACCTTGAACAAGGTGAACCCTTGTTGATGAGGAAAGTAATTAATGAGTCATTCCAAAGGAGGAACTTGTTTAAGACAATTTGTAAGGTTGAAGGTAAGTGTTGTAAATTAATTATTGATAGTGGTAGTACAGATAATTTGGTGTCTACAGAGATGGTGGAAAAACTAAAGCCGAGGAAGACAGTACATCCAGAACCCTACAGGGTTGCATGGCTGCAGAAAGGTCATCAAGTTCTTGTGAGAGAACAATGCCAGGTAAAGTTTCGGAATGGAAGCTATCAGGATGAGGTAAGATGTGAAATTATTGAGATGGATGCTTTTCACGTTTTATTAGGTAGACCTTGGCAGTTTGACAGGGAAGCAGTGCATGAGGGAAAGAGGAATGTCTATTCCTTTGAAATGAATGGGAAGAAGCATAGTCTTCACCCACTCAAGGTTAAGTAAGAAGAGGCTAATAATCAGTTGTTGAAGATGAATGATAAAAGAATGGTGAGTGATTGGAAAGCTGAAGCAAAGATGGCAATAAATTTGCAAGTAAATGATTATTAGGTTTAAGTGACTAATATGGTGTGCAGTGATTGGTTGAAAGACAAAAAAGATAAGCAAGAAATGTCCAATGCAAGCATTGCATTAATGGAGGAAGCACATCATGAACTCAGAAAAGATGATGGAAAGTTTATGGTTAAAGAAATCACTAAGGATAGTGATGTGATAGAGACAAGCAGAAGGGAAGAAGGCCAAAGAACTCATACACAGAATTCTTGGATGGTAGACATCATTATGTTAATGAGCTTTCTATTTGTTTTTGTAACAGGGAGACTAAATTGTTTATATGCAGATAAAGGAGAACCTATTGAAAATTTGTTTACAGGTCAGAGGAAAGAGGATTTTGAATGTTCAATGAAGTCTAAACACATGGTGGACGAACCAAAGGATCTATTTCAGATATAGTGCTGGAAAACATGGTTGAAGGGACTGTTAAAAATGAGAACATTTCCCAGGTTTATATATTGGGTCTCTACTGCAATCCTACAGAAAAATACGAGAAAGGGAGCTCATGGATAGGAGCCATGAAGAGTTTCAAGCTGGGGAATTTGATGTAGGAGCATCATGGCATGCCAGCAATGTGATGAGTTAGTCACATGTTGTGGCATATTTTTGGTTTGTTTGTTTTGATGAGTCATAGTTTGTTATCCATAGGAGTGATTGCGTATCATGACTCCCTGCGTCGAGATCAAGCCGCAAGTTGTTTTTATTTGCACAGTGACATTTTCATCATGCTTTGTAGTTGTTTGTTTTCAGTTGCAGGACCGCTCATTAAGGAGGGATGTAACAAATTAGCTAAAATAGGAGGATTAGAGGAGTATGAAGGGTTATGCTCTTCAGTATTAGAATTGGGAATTTGTAGAGAGATGGACAGACCTGCATCTGGTTTTGCTTGTAAATATTTGGAGAAGACTGAAGAAGAGATCCAAACTGTGTGTCTGTGCGTTTGTAGTGTTATTAGCCTCTATGAATTTACTGTATGAACTATGAATCTGTGAAGAGCTGACTTCGGCGGTTTTCTGGATATCTATGTATTTCTATGAAATTGTTGATTCACGCATGAATTTGTTGCTTGATCGGTTGAAATAGGTTATAGATGCATGCATAGAAGAGTTAGACTAATTAATATTAGATATTGTGGGCTGGATTGGTTAACCCTATGATCAATCGATGCAACACATAGATTTTTCGCCTTAACAAGTTTTTGCAGAGAATGAACGGTGGAGATTGAGCCCGCAGACAAAGATCTGACAATCCAGGAGAGATCCATAATGGAAGTTGTGAGGGTGATAAGTGATCTACAAATATCCATGAGGTCCAAATTAAAAAGTAGATCGACGGTCGTGGAGAAGGCCGCAAAGATTTGACGGTTGAAAGATTGCGAAAGAAAATTTGTGGAAGGAAAGTTGCGGGGAGGAAACTTTGGAAGGTTGGTCGGGCATCCCGCATGCAAAAAGCAAGTTGTGGAAGAAAATATGCGGGGGAGCAAAAGTTGGAAATTTTTCGGGCATCCCACATATCGCAACCCGCTTGTGGAAATCCTATTACAGAAACAGAGTTGCGGAAACTCTATTGTGGAGACATAGTTACGGAAAATCCTGTTACGGAAATACAATTACGGGGAGGCAATTTTAGAGCAGAATTTGGTCGAGCGATAAATTTGGCAGTCCTACTAAGTGTAGGAGCCACCAGATCCTGGAGGTGCGGGTAGGGTTGACTGTAGTTGATCCCACCTGCACCAGACCGCCTCGACTCAGATCGCGAGAAGACTCAAATCATCTCTTTATATCTTCCTCAAAGAATTACGCAGGAGCATAGACTCAAGAGGGAAAAGTCATTCATGAATTCACAAGGTCAAGGGAACTCTTAAGGAGACCTATGGTCTCGTACATTTGTAATTTGATTTATTTTGTAAAAGTTGAATAAATGTGGATGAGGAATCTAGGTCCTTTTTCAACATGTAATAGTTAGGATTGAGTTAGTTGTTTAGTTGAATTAATTCAACAATCTATTAGTGAGTCATAGGGTTAGAAGAGATCAATAAGGAATGTACTCCTTTGTTATAGGATCTGGAAACATAATCCTCTTGTATTTAAATCAGTTTGAGTTATTTTCTTAGACAACTTAGTTTAGCTCACAGAGCTTAGGATTTCTTGAAGAAGCTTGTTTAGCTTGTAGAGAGAGAGAGGAATAAAGAGGACAGATTTTGTGCGAAATTGTACTTCTGGTCAAATTAAATGAAGAACAAAGCTTACTCTACAAATATTTGATGTCTTCATGAAATTGTGTTCTCTATGCACGTATTTCTAATTCTTATATGTTATTGAATAATTCCCTAAGGTCGATATTCATTTCCACATAGAAATTTGATCTACTCGTGATCAAATTTAGTGATTTCATCCTAATCCAAAAAAAAAACAGAAGATCAACGATCGTAGTTAAGTTTTGTAGAAAAGGGATGTAGATCTGTAGAGTTAGATCGTGATCCACATATGGAGACAGATCAACCATCAAGGATGAACCTGCAAGGATTGACGATGCGAAAGAGTGAAGTGAGGGAAGCCAAAATGCGAAAAGTGAAAGAATAGAAAAAGGCTAAGGCATAAAGTCAGATTTTCAATTCCCGAAATCAGGAAGTCGAAATGCGGAAATAGGAGGAATAGAAAAAGGCTAAGGTAGAAGTTGGATTTTCAATTCCTGAAGTTGGCAATTCAGAAGGAAGAAATCATAAGAATATAAAAAGGCTAAGACAAAAGTTGGATTTCCGATTCCCAAAGTCTGAAATTCGAAAAGTAGAAATCGATTAAAAAACTATTGGTTTTCCCAATTCCCGTAAGCGGAAGGTTGGATGCATTTTCGGGGATTTGGTCGGGTTGGTTAATTTAGAGGTTATGCTAAAGATAGAACTTTCTAAAGTGTGTGACATTCCATCTAAATACTGTTACAAGGGGATCCTGGCATCAAAGCGTGTGGTAATCAAGTCAATTCGAACAAGTTTTGGTTATATGGCTAGAACATCAGCTCTAGGATCCTTAGAGAGATTTCTCTTATAATGGGCATCAAAGTTAGCTATGATTGGACTTCCTTTAAATATATGGGAATACCTATATCCAAACACACTTCAAACCCCACTTCTTGGAATTCAGTAGTGCAAGAAAAAAAAAAGTGCAATCCTGGGGGATGAGGTGGCTCAACTTTGTTGTAAAAACTGTTCTCAGAAATTATATCCTTTCCTCTTTCCCCATCTATACCAGTGCCATGTTCCTTGCTCCCAAGGCTGTCATTAACAATATAAGCATAGAACTCAGGAATTTTCTATGGCAAGGAGGGAAAACCCAAGTGAAAAAATTCCACCTAGTGAACTGGGCAATGATAGAGGAAGACATAGAAAAAGGAGGGATTGGGATAAGAGATCTAGGTTTAATGAACAAAGCATTGGGAGCCAAACTCGTATGGAGATTGATCTCTGGGAGAAAGGATTGGTGGAAAGAGGTTATCAAAATAAAGTACATAAAGAAACTGAGATTAAGAAGTCTTGACTACAACTGAGAAGGTAAAGGAACCTCCATCTATAACCTTTACAAAAACTCTACTGGTCTAATTAAAGATGCCCTTCACTGGGTCCCTAGAAACAAACAAAGAATAAATATTGGACGGATAAAATATTGGGGCATCTTGTTATGGTTTCTGAGCTCAATCTCAAAAACCTTTGTTATTGGATGCGAGAGAATAATCTCTTGACTTTACATGAAATTTCATAATGGTCAAGCTCTGGTGTCTGGAAAATGTGGAAGAATATGCATCGCCCTGAACATCTGCAGAAAGACTACGCCCTCTTCACATCCTATTTGCACAGAAAATTTCCTTCACATATCAGGAATCAGGATCAAAGAGGGTGGGGATGTCATGGATCCTACACAGTTAAAGAAGGTTACAAAAGATTGGAGAACAATGCATATCGAACCCACACAAAGTTCTAGGGAAAGGTATGGAATTAAGTCTGCATTCCAAAATTCAATTTATTCTTTTGGTCACTAATTCAGAACAAAATTTTGACAGTTGAAAATCTTAGTAAAAGAGGAATCCAAGGTCCATCTAATGTGCCATGTGCAAATCATTTGAAGAATCTGCCTCTCACCTCTTTTTAGCTTGTGATTTTATCATTCAAGTTTGGGGCCATGTTATCGTAAGTCTTGGTGAAAGGTTTAAATTACCAGAGAAAACACAAGAGATGGTAGATAATTGGAAAATTTAGTTCCCAAGAAATATTGGAAAAAAACCCACCCTTCTTAGAATCTGGAACATAATTCCAAAAAACATTAGTTGGAAGATTTGGCTTGCTAGAAACAAACTCATCTTTGATGGTAAGAAGGATGACCCCCTCAGGGTAGCCTTCAAAGTTATCAATATGACACATGGAAGGATGGCATCCAAGCATATCTACCTTTCTAAATCTGAAAAACTCATGGATAAGGAAGCTAACTGGTGTCGAGAATTTTTATTCCAGAGCTCTCCTCAAACCAAACGTCTTATAAATCTTCAGTCTTGGGAAATAAGAAAAAGCAAATCCAAATTTCTTCAATGGAGGAAGAAGAAACAATGTCATTCATAAGATGAGATCATGATACAAACATGGTTGTGCTAGTTGCAAAATAATCTATGGCCGTATTTGTCGTCAAAACCTTATTTCACAAGTCCTCTTCTTTCACATCCTCAGGGAGAACAATTGTTTTGTCGATAAGCTCGCCAATCATGGCGCCATAAGTCAACAAGGAATGGTTGAGTTCAAAAACAGTTGAAGTCATATAAGCATGTCCCCTAGACATACAACATTGCACAAGACTTATAAGCTAAGGTCAGATCAAATAGGAAATGGGCCCTCCCTTTAGCCACCTACTCACGATGACAAACTGATTTTCCCATAATGTGTGACTCTCCTCTGACATATGGCGGTACCCTTCATGAGACTGCAATAACTCTATGTCCTCTTTGGCATCTACCCAAGATTTTGAGAAGATGGTTGACATGAAGGATGGATGTGTTAAACAATGAAGACCCTTCCCATTCCGTCCATTGTTTGCAGGTTTGGAGGTGGATGACTTTTAGTGCTTCAGCGAAAACTAGGGTGAAGGCAGCGTGCAACATTTGCAGGTCTTGTTTTTAGACCTTTTGTGGGCGTTTGAAGACAAAGTTCACAGAACAATGGGGAACAAAGGGGGGAACTCTGGAATCGTTGGTCTCAAGTCCATTTTGGAGGACATTAGACTGCATTTGCACAGGGTTTATGAGATGGTGAGCGTCGGTGTTCAAGAAAACAGAGAAGTTGCATATGATATTAGATACATTGCCAACCAAATTGGTTTCTATGACTCCAGGATTGATGCTAATGAGAGATATCTTAGGAAGTTGATGGGTATTGTAGATATCATCAAAGAATAAGTTATGAAAATGTTCAGAATGACCCAGTGCAGTCACTGCCAGGACTGCGTGGACCAAGGTGTTCATCCAATGGAGGAAAGTTCGATTGTCCAACCCACTCTTAGGAATGAAGGCAAGAAAATGTAGTGTTCGAGCCCTGCCAATCTTAGATGTTTTTTTCATTTTGTTTAATCATCAGTTTGTTAAAATTTACCCTTCAAAGAGTTTCACACAAAGTATGAAAATAATATTAGGATATTTCTTTTAACTATTATAGTTTAAGTCTTCTTTCTTCTCATACCTTCATAAAACCCTAGTTTCATTTTTATAATGAATAGCTATACATAGTCTTTTTTTCAATCTAATATATATTCTCACTTTAAAAAAACATATAATACATTTTATATAACAATTTCAAACAAATAATTTATTAAAAACTATACCAAATCAATAAAATAAATTAGTAAATAAAATATCAAATTAAAAAAAGATATATTTTTCCTAATTTTTAAAACTTATATTTAACACAATCTAGAATAAGCTCATTCTTTTTTAAGTTAAAAATATCCTTTTGAAAAATATTTATCATCTTTTATCTTTAATTCAATCAACATTTCAATTAAATTATAATATATTTTATATAAAATTTTAAATTTAATAATAAAATATATTATGTTTTATATTATATTATATAAAAATATAATATATATCTTTTCCTAATTTTTAAAACTTATATTTATCACAATCTAATAAAATTAAATAAAAATTATTTATCATCTTTTATCTTTAATTTAATGAAACATTTCAACTTTAAAATATAATATATTAGGACCATCTTTCCCACCAATGGAGATAAATCCATCTTCAATAAACTAAAATATCGGAACTACAAGCTTCCCAACAACTCAAGTCGTCGTTTTAGGCTATCCGCACTTTGGTATATTAAACTCCAAGCTTCCCAACAATTCAATTTCTTTAATTTTAAATGTATGGTGTATTTAGATTTAATTTAATACTTTTTATTTATAATTCTATTTTATATTTAATTAATTTAATAATTTTCGGAAATAATTTTTTTTCATTAAAAGGCATGATTTTACATGTATGAATTCTTATGTTGTGTATGTTAAAATTTTTGTATACATATTATTTATGATGTTTAAATAATAATTTAAAAAAAAATAGATTTATATTTAAAAGAAATTAATTATATTTTATTTAAAATAATAAATATTAGTTAAATAAAAATTAACAATAATAATCTTAAACTAAAATTTTATATATATAAATAAAATATAATTTACTAGATAATCTTGACATTGACATATTAGTGAATTTTACTAAGTTTATAATAATATATCATCAGAACATCATGTGGAGAAATCCATGTAAAAGTTTACCATGTCTCAAAAAACAAAAAGACCACAAGTTTTACCATATTAAAAACAAAAACCACAGTTAAATAACACATCGACGACGGAACGCTACGCAAGAAACCACCACTACGATAAAATAATATGATTGCAAATAATAAGAAAATGTAAACTCATTAAAATAAAATGTAAACTCATTAAGAAAATGTTAAACCTTATTTTTTTCCTTTTTCTTATTCTTTATAGAGATTTTAACTTATAATTTTTCATATGGAACTATTTATTAACCTACTAATTACTGTAACCACTATGGCCAAGCCAAAATACTAAATCATATTTTAAACATAACCGTAGCCGAATCATTCGTACCAAATGCATGATTGTCCACTCATAAGTTTGTTTCTTGAGGGCTCAGCTGTACTGTTTTTAGTTCCATTTTCGTGAGGAAAGTACTGTTGTTGTTTTTAGTTCCATGCTTAACGCGTGACTTTCGGGGTCGCTGCTCTGTGTTTTTATAAAACTCGTCGGAAAGAATTACACATCACAATGACAAGCGCTCCAGTCGCCGGAAAGAATCACACATGACAAGCGCAAGCGCATGATTGTCAGTCTTACGACCTTTCTGCCCAAAATGCATGCGCATGTCATGTTTTTTTGTCTTCTTTGAACATACATACAGTTTTCATGAGCAGCATAGCGGCAACCGATAGTTTTGTTAACATAAAATCTCAATGGTGTACCCCTACACACAAAGCTCTCTCTCATTAGAGCAGATGTCCTCTGATGAGTTCTAAGAAACAATCTTCAATCTCATGAATAGATATCAGTAATTCTAATGATTTTGAAGAACATTGAAGCGTATACGCGGATTGGAATGGGCAGGATTGAAAAGAATGAGATTCCATGTGGAGTTTCTTGGGAGTTCCACAAAACACTGGTTGGCAAGAGAAATCTAACCTCCATCTACTGTATTTAGCTTTCTTGCAATTGTCAATAAGTAATCCAAGTAGATAATTTCCACTACCACCTTATGTAATCGTTCCAAATTTTTATCTATATCAAAATCAAAATTTCATGGGGTGATTTTGGATATATTTTTTATTTATTTTATATTGGTATTAACTTAATCACCTTGTTTTTATAAATATACAGTTGTTTTTATAAATATACAGTAGAATATTCAACTATGAATAGATTAAACAAATCATTTAAATAAGCAGTGACGGTAAAGTTATAGCATGTAGTTATAATGGCATTGAACATTTGTAATGATTTCTTACTATGTTAACAAGTTGTCCTCTTAATTTCGGTTTGGGGGTAATGGTGATGATTACAAAGTACAAAAGCAAATGTAAACTCATTAAAATAATAACTATAATAAGAGAAATATCTTCTTTCGGTGGCTAAACAAGATTGATAATGGTAATCTGAAATCTTGTTTGCTGGAGTTGTTCAAAATTCTTATCGACGCTCATGTTGTAGGTTTTATCAGTGGACAACTCCAGATCTCCTGTAAAGTGCATGGCAAAGGCTATGGAAAAGGCCATGGCAGGTATAGATGATTTCAGAAAGCTTCCCATTAAACATGTTGTTGGCAGCCAGGTTAGTGTTGAAGATTTGATAAGGGATTACAGATGGGGCTTTTGCAATGCAGAGAGTGTGTATAAATGGTATGTTATTCATATCAAAATTCCTGTGTATCTAAAAACCTATAAGTTTTACACACCCACCATCAAAGCTGTAGGCAGCATATTATTGGTCGAATGTGGAGGTAAGCCATTATTCGGCAAAGCCAGGTTCCATGGCATCCCAGTCAAATGATTAACCTTAAAAGCAACAGCAATATGGTTGGAAGCCTCGTGAGTCCACAGTTCACTGTCCTCACATACAAAACCTTGGCCACTGAATAGCAATGCTCCAATTGTTCTTCCTTCACACTCAAGTGGGAGCACCGCAGAGAAAACTTGTTGAAAGAAATACTGCAGGGTGATGTTGACATCATTTGCCTCTAAAAGCTTCAGCAAAATCATTTCATTGATTTTTTTTTATCCAGAATTGGCCAAGCACGGATACGAAGGAATCTTTAAACAGAAACAAAGAGAATTCTATAGTCCGACTGTTGATGATTGTGCAACTTTTTATGGAAAGAGTCAATTCAACTTTTGGAAACCTCGCTGGATCAATTTAGGAGATTTAGGTCAATATTCTCCAGCTTTCAAAAAGTCAACATTGAGCTATATGTACATTCCTTTCATTCAAAGGAACAAATCAGCTTTGTGTACCTTCACCTTGTAGTTGTACTAATATATTAACTTAACTTATGGATATACACACACTTCCTTTTCCTACAGACATATAACTTACAATGTAAGAGCAGAATGTATCTTTATCAACATTCACCTTGGAGCTGTACTAATATATATTAACTTATGGATATACACACTTCTTTTTCTTAGGGAGTAAGTGACAGGCATATAACTTACAATGTAAGAGCCGAACGTATCTTAGTTACAGCATAGAGATAGTAAAGTTTACAGCTGTACTCGGTGCTCGACTTGCATGGTGATACGATGAATTTTGTGATGGCATTTAAAAATTCCATTAATTATATTCTTGCAGAGATATATAATCATCGTCAAAATTATGGAAGGATTATAAATAATGGTTTTTCTTATAAGTAGTTTTTAAAATCGAAAGATATACTCGCATGTACATTTAAACATTCGATTTTTTTAATTTTCAATTGCTTAGTGTAGATTTTATTGAAAGGTGCCATTGATCAGTAAATTAGTTAATTGGTCACACATAATACATTATGCATAATTCAAAGGCATGGGATAGTATATAATATTTCATATATTATAATCAGTTATTATATATCAATCTTATTTAAAGAGTGCTATTTATAACTAAATAATGTTGATACATTTAAGTAGTGCTTACACCAATTCATTTTATTCAATTATTAGTAAGCTTTTTATTTAAAGTTATATATGGTTGGCAAGTGTCCATTCTTTGTAATTATTAATGTCATACATTTTATTATATAAGTTTAAACATTGTTTATTTATTAATATCTCATGTTGCCTCATACTTTTTATAATTTCATTACTTTGCTTTATGAATAATTTAATAAGTCACTTTTATAAATAGTCATATCACTTTATCTAGTTAATTATACATATTTTTAAAGATTTTGAAGTAATTGTTAAATATTACTTAATAGAAAATTTTACAAACCCATTAACATGGTTTTATGTCCACATTATTAGGTGGAAATTTTACAAACATATTAACATGGTTTCATGTCCACATTATTAAATGGAATTAAGTTATTGAATTTTAATTTTGTTGGATATTTTTGAGTATCTAAAAGATATGTATAAGAGTTTATTTTAATATTAAGAACCTTTTTATAAAATAAAATAAAATATGTGATGGTATTTAGTGAGATATTTATAAAATGTTTTCAAATTTTCAATTAATTTGTTAATAATAATAGAAGTAACATTACATACTAATTAAGAAATTTAAGGAAATTATTCATTGTAATTGTAAATATCATCTCCACACTAACATTCCAACCTTCAATGTATCTTTACACCGTATACATCATTGAATCCCACAAAAATAGTTTGTGACTTAGGATGTTTTCCTAATCAAAATGTATAATGTCCAAGCCTTTCTCTTAGCACATCGTTCTAAGTAAAATTTTCAATTTTAGAACGTAAGTTAAATTTCACACCAAAATATGCATGAAAGGTAGTTGCATAGGGTTGTTAAAAGTGAAAGTGTTATAATTAGTTGTTTGACTCTAATAAAGTGTACTTATATATATTAGTGCATTAAATATAGTGTAAAGGTATGACAAGATAGAGTGTTATTAGTAGTTCTGGAGGTTTACGTGTAATCTTGAGTAAGTTAATCATGAGATTGATCTAGTACTGAAATGTATGATAAATTATTAATGCTTTACCTTAACTTCGGGGCGAATTTCCCTGAAGAGGGGCAGCATGTAATGCCCAGTTAGCTAGACTCGTGACATGGGTTACATTATATTTGTGGATCCAAAGATGATATAGGAGATGGATGAGCAGATGCACATCAGACAAAAAATAACCATGAGTTTAGAGATAGTGTTCTCGTGGCAAAGCTGCAAAAGAGCTCTATCAAATTTTGCAAGGGAGCAAAGTTGATGCCACGATTTGTGGGACCATTTGAGATTACTGAGAGATTGGGACGGGTTGCTTACCATCTTGCATTACTATCGTCACTGAGTTGGATGCATGATATTTCTCATGTTTTTTTATATCATTATATGCAAGATCCATCCCATGTTATTGACTAGTGCCATTTTTAAATGTCAGATGAGGGGGCCATTTTGGATGAGTTTATTCATATTTTGGAGTGACAAACTCGGCATATTCAGTGATGATTAGTTGAATTGGTTAAGGTATATTGGGATAACTATAGTCCTAGGATGATGTATCTATTATGCATGGAGAGTTTCCTTACTTATTCTAGAACTTTCGGACAAATTTTCCTGAAGTGGGGGTGTATGTAGTGCCCTGTTTTTGTGATAGAATAAAGAATTTGGTTATAGACCATAGATCGTAATTTTTATTGACAGAGTCAATTCGACTTCTAGAAATCTCAGTGGACCAATTTGGGAGATTTAGGTCAATATTGTCCTCGTTTTCAAAGAGACAACATTGCAATATATGTCGCCATTTAATTCAAAGGAACCAATCAATGTGTGCATTAGAAATACACATATACATGGTAATCAAAGAAACAACAACGTAATGCTATGGCAAGTTTGGTACTTGCTCAAATATTTGGAGGGGTTGGTTGAGAACAATTATGGTGCTCCGATTGTACTATGTAGGGACTTCAATTCTTTACTTGGAAGTTCTCCCCACTCACTTCTTACAAAATGGTTTATCAATTCTTACCACACAGAATTTTTGGATTATGATAGTTCAAATGGTGCTTTGCAGTTTGCTAATATATTTAGCCATACACTTTGTCTCAGAAGTGCATACTCTTCTTATTTTGAATGTGATATATCCATAGAGGACATAGTAAAAAAATGAGTTCTAAGACATGAGAGCCTCATTTACTAACTTTTTGAATGTGATATATCCATAGAGAACATAGTAAAAAATGAGTTCTAAGACACGAGAGCCTCATTTACTAACTTTGTATCAAACTCCAAGCAAAAATTTCAGGGAACATTGAATTACATACTTTACACCCAAACAAATTTAAAGGTGGATTCACTGTTAGAGCGAACTAATGAAGAGGAGGTGAAAAATAGCGCACTTTCGTCACCTGAGTGTTCCTCTGATCACATCCCACTTGTTACCAAGTTTTGCTATATCTTACCAAATGAGATGGTGGAAGAATGTACCTGAATTTAAATAATGCAATTCATTCTTATTTTTTGTCATTCAAAACATATTATTACATGATAAAAGATTTAACATTTTTAGTATTTTGTTGTCTAATGTTTAATTAAACATTATTTCAATATTTTATTTTAAAATAGAATAAAAATAGTTAAATAATTTATAAAATTTATTATTTCCTAATGTAATCAATCATTTGCCTGTTTTTTTTTATATAATATGGAACCTAACTTTTATTATAACGACCATCTACATATTTTAATTTTTTAATATAATCTACATTCTAACTTTTCTTATCATAATCATACTTTAATATATGAAATGAATATTGACTTTTATTCAAACAGCCATCTACATATTTTATTTTTTTAATATAATATGTATTCTATTTTTTCTTATAATCATCATACTTTAATATATGAAATGGATAGTTCTAACTTGTCTTATAATCATCATATTTTAATATAGGAAATGAATATTGATGTGGATTTTAGCATTCTAGGGTAGAACCAAAAAATGATACACCATGGATTGTTATGCAAATATTTTTTAACTTTTCCTTTTAAGGTGTTTTTGGTAGCCTTCGCTTAACATGAATTTTACAATGGCGTTTTTTAAATTAGAAGATTCTTTTGAGTGCTTTTAGGGCTTCATTGTTTGAGAAGAGTTCTTAACTTGTATCTTACCCTAGAAGGGGGCTCTATGGCTTAGATTGTGCTAAGTTATTAGCCTACTAATCTCTTTTCATGACTTTTTATGATTTACATACTAGTGGTTATTACAACTAAAATTTATACATGGGTTAATAGTGTTGTTGTGGAAGTATTGGAAAGGACTCCATAGTATTGCATATAGTACACTTTATTTAGTTATATGCCTCCTACATGAGCAATGACATGTGTGCTGAGAGGACCTGAATAATTTATCTTCATGACCTATTATTGTCTCAATCTTGCAGTTGTTAGTTATGAGGAAATAGGGATGCATTGGATGTGCTACGATAGGTATAGGAAAATCCTTGGCAATGTTGTCACCATTGGACTACATTCGTTGAGTATTTAATCCTCCTTCACTAATAGGTTATTAGAAAACCTCCCTTTCTAATCGATTGAAGTTGGTCTGTAGACCGGTTAGTTATAAAGGGAATAGGGGAGCTAAGAAATATGTTTGGAAATGTATCATTGGCACCCGGGGCCTTCCTGTATTACACTATTGTTAAATATTGTTACAGTATCTTCCATTTTCCTTAAAGCCAAATTAATAGAAATGAATTTACCACATGCTTCTTATCCGATAATCCAAAGGTAAGGCAAGTAAGAAGGCAAGATTATGCACATATTCCTCAATTTGCTAACATGTGGTTACCGGTTGTTGTAGTATTTACTAGAACCTACGCAAAGCCAGATAATGTAAGGAAAGAAAGCAAGTTCGGGGGAAATCTCTCCTTCCAATCTAAATATCCTTCCTTAAGTCATAATTACATATATATAACAAAGAGTACCTCTATCCATCAATAAGAAGAATACCTATCCATTAGTCTTGTCATTGATTTATCGTCTTTACCAGTCCTGGCTAACTACTATATACATACTCTTCCATTGTTTATAATTATAGAGGATTCCTATCCTCGATTTCTTAGATTCATAATCACTCATAGCTTTACCAATCTATGATATTTTTAACTCAACATTCACATCGTCACAATATGACAATCATATTGTAAGTCTAATTAGGTTCTTCACTACTTAAAAACTATAAAAGTGACACAATTTAAACATAACATCTTTTACTCAAACAGGAATATCCATATAGATTAGATTATCAAGCCACCATAAAGTGGTAATCCTTACTGTAGGTGTACATGAGCAACAGTTGTAGTAAAATGAATTCAATGTATTGAGCAGCAGTAGAAGGAGGTGGAGATATAAGGTGAGTGTTGAAAGAGAGACCCTAATGGTTGGCATTGGTAAGGGAAAATTCCTATCCCAAACCTTCAATACAAATTGTCTTATAAATTAAATTATTACTTGAAAACCATGAGAAAATGGGAATAGGATTTTCAACCCGTTGTCTCAATCAAAAGAATACGCAACTTATCAATCCGAAATGAGTTCCCTGGCTTGGGCCTAGTGTTGCATTAGTAAAGGGTTTGTTGAGAAAGATGGGTTTCCACAGGTGTAACGGTAAAACTAAAAAGGAAATCAGGTAAGTGCAATCCCCTATTCACCCAAGTAAAGGCAACAAGACTAGCGAGTCCAGCCATCTCCCATTAATTCCCACGATCCCATCCAGGTCAATCCAATGGTGGTTAAAAGGGTTCTTTCTAGGTGGGCTAGGCTTGGCTGTAAAAGTGGGTAGAGGTCTATTCTTGGGGAGAAATAAGGGTTAGGTATAAATAAGGGATTTCTCTTCTCATTGGTATCAATATAGTTCAATTTAGGTATAAACATGTTGTGTGGGACATATTTTATAATTTATTTTAAGCTGTCAAAATCACTGCCATATCAAGGGAGCAAAATCACAGGGCTGATAACCTAGCCAAATCTGTGGTCAATTTCAAGCCACCTAATCTCAATCATCTCTCTTATTCTTAAAAAAGTCGTAGTTCCTTACAATATAAAGCAGTGACAAGTATTCAAAGATTATGATAAGATCAAAAGGTTCTGTAAAATGATGGACAAGTACACCAACATGAATATCAACTCAGATGGTTAAGAGGATGAGGGAAAATAAGATACTGGATGGTATTTTGATAAATCCACCCTGTATATGCTTCAAGGTCACAAGATAATAAAGTTTAAGACTAATTCCATCGCCAGTGGCCTGGTTCCACTAGAAAATTTTGATAGACAAATGACATGATGCTAAATCCCTCAATGAAGCCATAATATTTTATCATTCTATGTTTGATGTGATGCTCAAGCCCTGAATGAATCCATAGGCTTTTAGAATTCTATGGTAGAACGAAAAAATGATACCATGGATTCTTATGCAAATATTTTTTAACTTTTTTTTTCGACATTTCTGGTAGCCTTCTCTTAACATGAGTTTTACAATGGATTTTTTTAAATTAGAAGAATCTTTTGAGTGCTTTTAGGGATTCATTGTTTGAGAAGAGTTCCAACATAAAATTTTAGAGTTTACAAATATTAAAATCTATAAAAAACAATTATTACAGCTAGGTATAAGTGGGTTTGAATTTCGATACCTTTGGTAAGGAAACCAAATAATACTCTAATAAATGCACCTATTATAATTATTGAAGACTACATATACATACATGTCTTATTTCAAAAATATAATTTCATCCCATTTTTATATGTTTTATGTAATTTAATTAAGTCTACGATTTTATCTAAGGAGAGAAATTAAGCTTTTAATATTCAGAAAGAGATTAATGACACAATTTTTTATTAGTGACCTCAAAGGATAACCTAATATTTTCTCCATTCTTAAAAAAAATTTATGAGTCATCGATAATCGTTAACTTAAAAATCCTTTCTAAAGAAATTATTAGCATCCAATTTAAGCAAAATACAACAATATGTTTAATTTACAACAATTACTTCATAAAAATAAAATAAAAAATTGTGTTTGTGCTATTTTGATACCTCTTATTTACTAACTCATTCTTTAAGAAGGTAGGAAGATACATAAATATGATTGTCTTTCAAAGGAATGCTAGCCATTGAAACTCTCATGGATATTTTGTATCATTTTACTATGTAGATATCTATGCCTCCAAATAATTGTTACATATTAATCACAAATTAATCTTCATCTCTATCCATTTCAATATATGAATCAACAAGACCAGAATCATTGAAATGATTGGTCATAACAACATCAGTACTAATATCATCAACGGAAGTTCATCATCATTGATATCATCATTAAGAACTTAGGTGACAATATATAGGCTTTAAAACGTATAAGTAAATGAGGGTGCACCTCTAATATGAAATGACACATAATATGGAAAACACTCTTGCAATAACAACATAATTATTAACATCATCATTGATAAAATCATTAAGAACTTATGAGACAATATATAGGCTTTAATACATAATAAATGAGGGTGTGCATCTAATATGGAATAACACATAATATGGAAAACACTCTTCCAAGAACCATATGAATGATTGAAAATGACGTAATTTTTATAAGCAATTAGGTAATTAACACATTATGTATGTAACACCCCTCCATCTCATATGAGATCAGTGTTAGGGGGCATACATGGCTTATAGTGTTGGCATTGGAGACACTCATGATGGTCACATGAGTGGATCATATCCCTACACAATAATTAAAAATACAACCATTTTTTTGTGTCAAAAACGCCAAAATCAACCTTCAAGTAAAAAGGTAAATCTACCAATAACACTCTTTTTTGTTTCAAGGTTAAAATACAACCATTTCCTTGAAAATCCATTTTGTTGCTAACAATAACCTTAAAATATGCCCTTGAAAAGAAAACCAATGATGTTGTTAGCAAACTTGGTTTTGCAAAGGATAAAATGATAACTTGTTTGGGAACATGGACTTAACAATCAATATCATTGATAGAAAAATATTAAAATCAACCTTTAAATCGAAAAGTAATACTAACATTACAA
>LPNX010368352.1:624866-636933 GCA_001517045.1 Pseudotsuga menziesii
ACCAATGGAGATAAATGCATCTTCAATAAACTAAAATATTGGAACTACAAGCTTCCCAACAATTCAAGTTGTCCTTTTAGGCTATCCGCACTTTGGTATATTAAACTACAAGCTTCCCAACAATTCAATTTCTTTATTGTTTTTTTTTTGTAAATGAAACTTGCATTACTATACAGAAACCAAATTACATAGCGAAATACATCTAAAGCTGTCCCAAAATCATGGAGGCCTTGGTCCAGTCCAACGAAACCCAGTCCGAGACTTGACCAGATCTGTTTTGCCAAAAAAATACAGAGATTTTCCAAAGCTTCCTGCCCCCCTTTTACAACCAATCCTACCATAATTCTTGGCACAGTTACAGAGCTTCCCAACCCACATCAAAATGGACATACTAAAGATTTTGTCACCACGAGGATCCCTATTGACTACATGGTTCCCATTAGAACTTCTACTGCGACTACCTAATCTATTGGTACCACAGAATAACTCCTGAAAAAACACAGACATAGAAGGATACTTGAAAAAACACAGACGGAGGAGGGTAATCATATCCGACCAAGAGAAGAGGGGCCCCAGCGAGGAACCGCAGCCAAGGGGATCATTGCAGCTATTTGCTGGGAGCCTGTCGCGCGCGCCAAAACCACTTGCAGGGAGCCAGCCATGTTCTGGGAGCCCACAGGGCCTCCTTCTTCTTCCATACCTCCTCTGATGTCCCTCACCTGAGGTCTAGTAGTCTCCAGGGCTTGACGATCAACAGGGTGGAATGAAAAACCTAACCGAGCCGCAAGGACGTCGAGCTTCTAGTGCATAGTGTGGCATTTAGAATTGTACTCTTTCTAGAAGGGCACAGGTTCCGTATCACCATCTCTCTTGGATTCCTGCATCACCGTGGAGTGTCCCATTAAATGGATTGTTACCCAGTAAGTCATTAGCATGCGGTCGTATGTAGAAGCTCGGCCAACAGTGTTTCCAGGGTCCAAGACCCACTCCGTCGCCTCCGCATGAAGACTCTCCCATGGCATGGCTTTCACGTTGGCCCACAACCCCTCAACCACCCTTTCGACCTCTCTACGGATACTAAGCAGAATGTGCTCCTTGTAGAGCTCAGCCTCCTCCTAAGCCTGGAGCTGAGCCTGGGTGGTTTGCCGCATCTAACGCATGATAGATTTCCCTTTAGTAGTGGAGAAGCCAGACGCCTCCCCGGAGCCACCATCCCTTCTGAATTGTCATTTGGGATCCATCGTGATAGATTGTGAGAACAAGATAGGCGATAGGAAGCGGAGCAGATGTGCTCCCATAGAACCAAACTCCAAGGCGCGGCAAAGGTTGAAACACAGATACTCAATCCTACACTCTCTATAACAAAACTCCGCATAACTGAGATCAAAATTTTCAAAATAAAATAGAGGGGCGCTTGTGGGAGCGCTCCCATCCCTGACCTTAGCCTGTGTCACACCTATCATGAGAATGAGAGCTATCGTCCTATGGTGATTATGATCCCTGTCCGGTCGACGGTCCCTTCGACCAGTGCCAAGCGTGGAAAATCCGGAGGCATGAGTCAAAATAATGGAGCAGTACAACCACCAGAACCATCGGGCATTTAAACCATCGAAACCACACAGCATTAGCCTGGCCTCGTGTAGGCATGCTCACGTCTCCCACCTCCATCTGTCCTCCCATCTGCCTTATCAACCATCTGTACTTCCTCAGTGACGTCCCTTGTAGCCAGGTGGTGGCACTATTGTGCCCATTCCTCCTCACCAAAAAATTCCAGTCTGTCACATCGGAAGCCGATTCCGCTCTCCACGCCAACATTCACCAATTAGTCAACAGCTTTGTTGGCCTCCTTTCTGACATGGCAAAAAGAAATAGAGGGGTGCGCAAGGAGGAGGTCACGAAGCCTCTCCAGCCTGTATGCTAGGCGCCAGCTGGGGGAGACCTTTTCAGACGTTTGCCCATTCGACAATCGTTTGGCCATCTGGATGAGGGTGTTGGAGTCGCCTTCAATTTTCGCAGGAAAAAACCCCCAGCTGATCAACACTTCCGAGCCACGAATAAGGCCTTCCAACTCAGTTAAGTTTTTGGTATCCTACCCTATAGCTCCCATGAACACCATCCTGATCCTACCCTCGTGATCATGACAAAGACCACCAAATCCCGCCAAGCCCGGATTGCCTCTAGACGTGCCATCGAAGTTCAACTTGAAGACAGAGGGGGGAGGGGAAGACCATATAGTCGGGCTAGAGGGTTGACACAATTTGTCCCATTGGCGCAGGCCAACCATCATAGAACTATTCAGCCCCCAGTTCTCAGCAATCTGGGCTTCCTCCCGTGGGAAGATCTTGTCCTGATTGCGCCACTGCATGCAACGAATGGATGATAAGAGGTTGTCTCTCATCGTTGTCCAAACCATCTCCATGTCTTTGCATTGGTCTCTAAAGATCCGAGCGTTTCGCTCCTTCCATATGCACGACATGGCCATACCTGGGAAGGCATCCCAGATCGTTCTGATAATGGGGTTTTTGTAGGCTTTTGGGCACCAGTCTCTTAGAGACTAAGAGGGCTGACCCCGTCTTCTATCGCTTCGTCGGAACCTCATCGCTCCCTTATCCCACACAGCAGCTGCGAAAGGACAGCTGTCCAAAAGATGACTCATATATTCCTTCACTTGATAGCACAGACAGCATTGGGAGGGCCCGTGAATCCCCCGCTTGTGCAGATTGTCACTTGTGAGAATCCTTCCCTTGACGACCAGCCAAACAAAAAGGGCAACCTTGGGCCATAAGTTAACTGTCCAAAGTTTCTTCCAGATATCATCAATCGTAGCATTCCTCGAAATCCTAATACTGTAGGCCTCCTTGACGCTAAAGGATCCTCTGGTCGAGTACCCCATCTTAAAATATCAGGGCCTTCTTGAACCTTGATAAAGCGTTTGTTCAGTTCTGCCTGGAAAGCCTCCCAATCCTCCTCGCTTGAATGTTCAGGTTTCTCTTGGAAGTCCCACTAATGTTGCTCCATGTGAGTTCCCAACCTCTAGGATTGATTCACCTAGATCTTACCCCTCTCGAGCGCCTGCTGCTTGATGTGATCCCACCGTGGATCCCTGCCAAGGATGGGAAACTGGTTCCATGAGTCATCCCAGAACTTCGCCCTGCTACCATCCCTGATCTCCCAAAAACTATGCTCCTGGATAATCGATTTACCAGCCACAACTTTCAACCATATGGGAGAACCACTGGGGGCCGCGTTGAATTGGATCAAAATATGTCTAGGCCTATCCCATGCGTATTTTGTGCTCCAAAGTTTCGCCCAAGGTTCCGCTGAATGGTTAACCCAGTGCCACCACACTTTGGCACCAAGTATCTTCGACATCACCTCAGGATCCCTGAGGCCTAAACCTCCCTGCTCCTTTGGCTTGCAAACATCCTCCCAACTCACCAGAGAGAATTTATCCTTCTCCCCACGACCCCCCAGATAAAATTGCGTTGGATACATCTAATTTCCTTGAGGATAGATTTAGGAGCAGCTAAGATCGAAAAGAGGTAGGTCGGCATAGCCTATAAAATGGATTTGACCAAGATCAGCCTACTGGGGAAGTTTAAGGGGCGAAGCACCCAGCTTGAGAGTCTCTGTTTTAATCTACCCAATAGTTCCTGCCATGACTCTTTTTTTGGCCTACCCATGTCGAGGGGAATGCCGAGGTACTTGGACGGGAAGGCTCCTCTGGTAAATCCCAAGATTCTCAAGATATTCCTCTGGGTGGTCGAGGGGGTGTTGACAAAGAAGACCTGAGATTTATTAGGATTGATCACCAGGCCTGAGGCCCTTGCAAAGAGGTCCAGGATTTTCTTGAAGTTACGAGCTTCTTGGACTGAAGGGTGCCCCATGAGCATAGTATCGTCAACAAATTGTTCATGAGTCTAAGAGGGAACCCCCACATGAGCTTTAACTCCGTGGATTTCTCCACTTTCAACCTGGGCCACAATGAGATGACTCAAGCCCTCAGCCATGAGAATGAAGAGGAAAGGAGACAGAGGGTCTCCTTGACAGATGCCACGGGAGGGCTGAAAAGTTGAGGTCGAGGAACCATTGAGGAGGATGTTAAAGAATGGCAAAGAAACCAAGCCCATGACACACTCCACCCAGTCGGGGGAGAAACCATAGGCCCCCAGCATCTTCTCCATGAATTCCTAGTTGAGCTTATCATACGCTTTTTCTATGTCAAGATTTATCATCATACCAGGTTTTCTCGAGATTTTGAGCGAGTGCATCACCTCATGGACAAGAATAACCCCATCCAAGATCTTCCTACCTTCCACAAAACCATACTACTCCTGGATTATGAGCAGCGGGAGAAGAGGTTTGAGTCTATTAGCAATGACATTGGAGATGATTTTGTAAATGACATTACATAACACTATTGGTCTGAATTTGTTAGGGGTATCTGCCCCCACCTCTTTAGGAATAAGGGTGAGGAAGGCAACATTGAAGGCTTTAAGGACCCCCTTCTTGGTCCTGGACTCCTCCACAATGCTGAGCACAACCTCCTTGACAAGATCCCAGAAGAGATGGAAGAAGTTGGTCATGAAGCCGTCAGGGCCGGGGGCTTTTCCCAAAGCCATTTGGTTGACCGCTTCCTCAACTTCCTGCATCCCAATAGGATTGATCAGCATTTCATTGTTTTCTCCAGTGACCAACCTAGGTATTAGGCTTGTTATTTGCTCAATTTCCCGACTTCTATCCCTACCATCTTCCCTAAGAATCTTAGAGAAGTGTTGTGTAAGTTCGGCTTCAATCTCCCGCCTTGTTTCCACTCTGTTTCCATCCCTAGTCTTAAGTCTCTGGATTCTAGAGCTATTCCTGTTCTGGATCACCGAGTTATGAAAGAATTTAGTATTTCTTTCGTCCTCCTGCAGCCATTTTACCCTCGCCTTCTGTTGCCAATAAAATTCCTCTTGCTTTTCCCTAGCCTTCAGCTGCCCCATTAAGTCCTTCTCTTTGACTTTCATAACCTCATCCCAACCTCCTTCCATACCCTTTCTGTTAATGAGATCCAGCTCCAGTAAGAGTTTTTTTGTCCTCAAAGATGTTTCCAAATTCCTCTCTATTCCATGTGTAGATCTTTGCCTTTAGGGCCTTGAGTTTCTGCTGAAAGTGAAACATAATGGTACCTGGGGGCGGGACCAGCTCCTACCACCACTGACTGACAAGGTCCTTGAAGTCTTTTTTCTTTATCCAAAAGTTTTCAAAGCGAAAGGGTTTTCCCATAGGGGAACAAGACCAATCCCAAGATAGTCTGATGGGCTAATGGTTCGAGCCAGCTGCCAGTAGAACATCATCCATAAGCTCCCCCGTGCTATGCATGATATTCTTCGACACCAAGAAATGGTTTAGGCGAGAGGCCACCAGATGCTCCCCTCCATGTTTGTTGTTCCATGTGAGCCAGCCACACCCAGTTTCCACATCAACCAGTGAGCTCTGAGATAAAAACTCACTGAAAGCTTCCTGGTATTTATCCAAGACTCATCTTCCTCCTTTCTTTTCCCCAAGATTGGAAATTAGGTTGAACTCTCCCCCAAGCACCCACGACCCCCGCTCCGATTGCTCTTTGGACCAGTTGAGGAGATCCACGCAAGACTGCTTCTTAAGGAAACAACTGGGGCCATAAATATTCCCTAGGGTTCCACAAACTCCCGAATCCAAAAGGAAAAAAATTTGCCATTAGAGAAAACTTGTTGGCCCACCAGTTAGAGAATTCCACTGATCGGGGCTGCCACAGGATTGCAATACCTCCAGATTGACCTGCTGCATCAATAGCCATTACACGACTCCCTTTCCAGATTTTGTCCTTAATCTTTTCTAGGCCCCCAGAGCTGCATTTGGTTTCTTGGAGGAAAAGAATGTCCGGGGTTTCCTGCCTAATTTTACGGTTTAGTTTTTTCCACTTCCTGGGGTTGCCACACCCCCTTATATTCCACGAAATGAGCTTCATTCGCAAACCTTTTTAGCTTCAGAGAAGGCCTCCTTGATTGTGGGATACTGGCCAGATTCGATCAGTCGCACTCCTATCACTGCTATGCGCTGCTTATTCGTATTCCTCCCTCTCCGTAGTTCCTCCTTTGGTGAATTCCTCTTACTCCCCTTCTGGGCATCTGGATCAATCCCGAGACTCTCCAGAGCACCCGTTCAGATGATGGCTTCCTGGAGGAGTTCAATCTGGCATCTCGAAACGTGGCCTTGTCCCTTCTTCCTGCATTCTTTCTCTATGGCATCCAAGTCTAGCTTGCCTAAATCCATGTCCTCACCTTCATCCTCCTCCGTTCCTTCCATCTGCTGGACCTCCTCTTCCAGTGGAGCTTTGATTGGGCCTTCCTGCTGATCTTCAACCATTGGCATAGCTGGGACCTCTTCTCCCTCATTTAGGGACCCTAAGGCCTCGAAGGAGTTCCCTTGTCTGTTCTCCTTGGACACCGGCTCCTTTCACACAGAGGGTTTACCTCCTCCCTTGCCTTGCCTTCTGTTCTTAACCTGGGTGAACCCATCCTCTTCCGCAACTTTTTTCGAGGTAGGGGCAGATGGTTCGGTCTTGGGGCTATCTTTGGGACAGTTCCTTCCCAGATGACCGTATTGGTGACAGTGATGACATCTAAAGGGAAGTTGTTCATAATCAATAGGCCAAATCAGTTCCTCGTCTTCCCAGTTTAGACTGATTGCTTTTGGAAGCTCTCTAGATAGATCCATATAAACACAGATCCGTGCAAAGGCAGTGTACCTTTGGATCTTGGTTTGATCTACTACTTTCATAAATTCTCCCAGAGTGTTTTCGATGTCCCTCAGGGTCTCCAAGTCCCAGTACTCGCCCGAGAGGGAAAAAAGGTGAATCCAAACTGGGGCGACCATCATGTCCTCCATCTCTGGGTTGAAACGCTCCTTCCATGGTCGAAGGAATAAGCCAGCCGAGAAGAAAAAGTATGGACCTCCCTCTATGACTTTATCCCTGTCTTCCTGGTTAAAGAATATAATGGTGAAGAAACCCTTTGAACCCAACTGGAGATCGTATTGGCCTTTAGGATTCCACACCCCATTTATCCACTTAACCAGGTCTTTCTCCTTCGGTCAAATCCCCACGAATTTCCCAATTAGGGCCTTTTCCTTCTAAGACTCAATTTTGCCTCTGACTGCCTTAGATCTGATTTGGATTGCAGGGATGGAAGCCGTCTTTGGGAGGCAACCTCCTAAACCCGTTTGCTTGCCTTTCCTAGAGCCTGACTGAGTCCCGTCTACTTTGTCATCCTCAGCCTGCTCCTTCCGATCCACAAAAGGAACCCCACCTTCCGGGGCGAGCTCCCCCTGCCCCAATGCCGCCATGGCACCTTGCAAGAGGCCAGGAGCTGTTACCTGCCGGCAGCCCAGCGCCGCCTGGTCGCTTTGCACCTTGCTAAGCCAAAGAAGCCCTAGCGCATCGTCGTCTTCAAAATGCTTCCAATAAACTTCAAATAACATATCAATTCAATTTCTTTATTGTTAAATGTATGGTGTATTTAGATTTAATTTAATATTTTTTATTTATAATTCTATTTTATATTTAATTAATTTAATAAATTTTTGAAAATAATTTTATTTTCATTAAAAGGAATGATTTTACATGTATGAATTCTTATGTTGTATATGTTAAAAATTTTGTATACATATCATTTATGATGTTTAAATAATAATTTTAAAAAGAATAGATTTATATTTAAAAGAAATTAATTGTATTTTATTTAAAACAATAAATATTAATTAAATAAAAATTTACAATAATAATCTTAAACTAAAATTATATATATAAATAAAATATAATTTACTAGATAATCTTGACATTGACATATTAGTGAATTTTACTAAATTTATAATAGAAATCCATGTAAAAGTTTACCACGTCTTAAAAAACAAAAAGACCACAGGTTTTACCATATTAAAAACAAAAACCACAGTTAAATAACACATCGACGACGTAACGCTACGCAAGAAACCACCACTACGGTAAAAGAATATGATTGCAAATAATAAGAAAATGTAAACACATTAAAATTAAAATAAAATGTAAGAAAATGTTAAACCTTATTTTTTTCCTTTTTCTTATTTTTTATAGAGATTTTAAGTCATAACTTTTCATATGGAACTATTTATTAACCTACTAATTGCTAAATACTAAATCATATTTTAAACATAACCGTAGCCGAATCATTCGTACCAAATGCATGATTGTCCACTCATATGTTTGTTTGTTGAGGGCTCAGTTGTACTGTTTTTAGTTCCATTTTCGTGAGAAAAGTATTGTTGTTGTTTTAAGTTCCATGCTTAACGCGTGACTTTCGGGGTCGCTGCTCTGTGTTTTTATACCACTCGTCGGAAAGAATTACACATCACAATGACAAGCGCTCCAGTCGCCGGAAAGAATCACACATGACAAGCGCAAGCGCATGATTGTCAGTCTTACGACCTTTCTGCCCAAAATGCATGCGCATGTCATGTTTTTTGTCTTCTTTGAACATACATACCGTTTTCATGAGCAGCATAGCGGCAACCGATAGTTTTGTTAACATAAAATCTCAATGGTGTACCCCTACACACAAAGCTCTCTCTCATTAGAGGAGATGTCCTCTAATGGGTTCTAAGAAAACAGTCTTCCATCTCATGAATAGATATAAGTAATTCGAATGATTTTGAAGAACATTGAAAGAATCACACATGACAAGCGCATGATTGTACGACCTTTCTGCCCAAAATGCCCAAAATGCATGAGCATGTCATGTTTTTAGTTTTCTTTTGAACATACCGTTTGCATGAGCAGCATAGAGCCAACAGATAGTTTTGTTAACATAAAATCTCAATGGTGTACCCCTAGACACAAAGCTCTCTCTCATTAGAGCAGATGTCCTCTGATGAGTTCTAAGAAAACAATCTTCAATCTCATGAATAGATATCAGTAATTCGAATGATTTTGAAGAACATTGAAGCGTATACGCGGATTGGAATGGGCAGGATTGAAAAGAATTAGATTCCATGTGGAGTTTCTTCGGAGTTCCACAAAACACTGGTTGGCAAGAGAAATCTAACCTCCATCTACTGTATTTAGCTTTCTTGCAATTGTCAATAAGAAATCCAAGTAGATAATTTTCACTACCACCTTATGTAATGGTTCCCCTACACACAAAGCTCTCTCTCATCAGAGCAGATGTCCTCTAATGAGTTCTAAGAAAAGAGTCTTCCATCTCATGAATAGATATCAGTTGCGAAGCTTATCCGATCACCACAACAATTCGAACATTGCAGCGTATAGGACATAATCTATGAGCTACGGGGATTGGAATGGGCAGGATTGAAAAGAATTACTCCTCTTATTTTGAATGCGATCCATCTACAGAGGACATAGTTAAAAAAAATGAGTTGTGAGACAAGAGACTCATTTTACTAACTTTGTATCAAATTCCAAGCGGAAATTTCAAGGAACTTTGGACTACATACTTTACACCCAAAAAAATTTAAAGGCCGAGTACTGTAAGAGTTAATTGATGAAGAGGTGGTGAAAGAAGTTGAGTGTTTTTGTGATCACATACTACTTGTTACCAAGTTTCTGTATATCTCACCAAATGAAATGGTGCAAAAAAGAGGAGGTGAAAGAAGTTAAGTGTTTTTGTGATCACATACTACTTGTTACCAAGTTTCTGTATATCTCACCAAATGAGATGGTGCAAAAAATGTAAAGTTTTTGTATATCTCACCAAATGAGATGGTGAAAAAATGTAATTTAAGTAATACAATTTATACTTGTTTTTGTCATTCAAAATGTATTATTAAGTAACAAAAGATTTGACTTTTTTTATATTTTGTTGTCTAAAAATTGTATTTCAATATTTTAAAAGCAAATGTTACGCGTCAACATGAGAGAAAGAAAGTTGATCAGTTAAAGGAGAGCCAGTTTTCTTTTTACAAGGAAGAACAGGAAAGGAACAATGTAATCTCCGGTAAACTTTCCCTAAGGAACATGGCAATTTGTCTTTGGATTCTTTATGAACGAACGTGGCAATTTGTCTTTGGCCACTTTTCGCTATGCCCCCACAGCTGCGCAGCTCAACTGTTTTCGGGTGGACAGACTTTTATATATGTAATTGATCCGTAACATCTCTTCTCTTTATATGTTATATCGAGCGGATAAACCTTTGGGATGGAAGCACTTTTTTTTTATGCAGCTCAAAGGTGAATAGAAATAATTAAACCATTTATACAATTTATGTTTTCCTAATATAATTAATAATTTAATTTGTGCCTTTTCCACTATAATGGTCATCTACAGATTTTAATTTTTACAACATGAAATAGTAAACATACTTCAAAATCTTTACAACAAGCTCACTTAAAAGTGTTTAGTGTTTTGATCAGCAAATAGAGGAGCCTCACTTCAGCTAACAAAGTTTATGTATTTATTTATTTTTTGGAAGATCCCAACTTAAATAAAATGATTGTTGATAGATGTCTTTTATAAAAAAAAATATTATTAAAAATAATTTGTTAGCTTAAATTAAATTTAAATTATTTAGAATTGCATAAATATAAAACAATATAAATTAGATAAACTAAAACCATAAAAATTAGATTAAAAAAAGTTTACATTTTAAGAGATTTGATCTCTCCATGCTTGGTAGATTCCTTTCAAATGAATCTATGCTGATATATGCAGAAAAATCTGGTGTTAATTAGACTTATAAATATCAAAAACATTTCTAAAAAATCCGGAGAATTAAACTTCTATATCGATTTCTTTGGAAGTACTGTAAGGATACAGTAAATCGCATCCATGGCTGCACATGGATTGTTGATTTTTTACCTAAAGTCTGAAATCGGGGTAGAAGACCTCTATCAAGACTAAGACTATGTCTGTCTGAGATCGGGGTAGAATACATCTATCATCATTAGAGCGGATGTTGAATATTCTGACGATCGATTGTTGTTGATTTTTATGATGAAATTATCAAGATTGTGTCTGAGATTGGGGTAGAAGAGAGAAGATAGGCCAGGCATCACGGAACATTATTGAATATTGTATTGTAATTATAGCAGGTAAGTTGTCAATGGAACCACTCGACCTACATAAACACTTTTTTAGTTAACAACTATGGCTCACAGTCCTCACACCAGTTTTCCATACATTGAATTGCAGAAAAAAAATTCTTAAAAACTTTAAGGTTTTCAATATAAAGCTTCAATAATAGGTTAACTGAGATGAATCATTAGCCATTTACACAACTCTTGAATCATAATATGGTATGAATAATGGATAAAAAATTATATATTTTTCGTTTTTGTTTTGTTTAACATACAGTTATTTTCATAAAACCAAGTAGTTAGTTGTGCCCAACCACTTTATTTTTGGCTATGCTAGTAAATATGACCATAAGGTAAATTCCATCTAGTTATTATGTCTATATAAGGCATTTAGATATTTATGTCTATAAACAGTTAGATATTATCTCAGATTTTGGACTTACTTAAGTTGATCAACAAAATTAACCAAATGTATAACAATAATTCATTTTATGGTAGTTATATCTTGTTATTCTTAAATGCATCTTAATTAAAATCTAAATAAACATAAAATAAATAATAATTTTTTTTATATTTTTTGATATCATTTTTATTTTTTATTAAATAGTATTTATTTTTTATTTATATTATAAATCATGGATATAAAATAATATATTTTATATTTTTAACAACTAACTATTTTTACAAAAGTAAACTAAATAATTAACTATCAACATTCACCTTTACCCTTTACCTTGTAGTTGTACCAATATATTAACTTAACTTATGGATACACACACTTCCTTTTCCTACTGAGTAAGTGGCACAGACATATAACTAACAATGTAAGAGCAGAATGTATCTTTATCAACATTCACCTTGTAGCTATATGCTGTATAACTTACAATGTAAGAGCCCAATGCATCTTAGTTACAGCATAGAGATAGTAAAGTTTACAGCTGTACTCGGTGCTCGACTTGCATGGGCGTGGGGTTGTGAT